>LPNX010168916.1:0-22208 GCA_001517045.1 Pseudotsuga menziesii
TATATATATATATATATGTATGTATATATATATGTATGTATATATGCACACACACACACACACACACACACACATATATATATACATATATGTATACATATGTATGTATATATATATTATTGCTAAAAAAATTTGAAGGGCCTTGGCCCAATTACATCTTTTCACAAATATACATTTCCAGTTCTTCACTAAATCTCATTTCAAAGTTATGGGATTAGATGCATCAAACTTGGTTCGTCATTCACAATTAGCATTCCTTGAGGTAGGAGACAACCCTGGTTTGCTTTAAGATCTACTGACTTGTTCAATTCACAAAGAATATGAAAAGAGGAGACTGAAGCACAGTCAATCAATATGAAGTGCAACCTTTGCATAGTCACGATCAGACTGAGATTAGTGAACTTTGAAGCAAAATTTAAAACTTTTATTATGATTTCCGAGTCTCCGAATATTTGAAGATTGGCGTGCCCAGCTTCTTTGGCAAGTTGACAGGATTTTAGAAGAGGATATAATTCTACTTGATTATTTGAAAGATGGCCTAATCCCCAACTAAAGCCGATTTGTAGCCTTCCTCTCGGATAGAAGATCAGTCCACCTGCTCCAGCCTTCCCCGGGTTTCCTTTTGCCACACCATCAAAAAATATTGAAGCTTTATTCTTGCTTTGCCACCAATCTGAGAATTATTTTTTAGAACGTCTTACTTGCTCAAAGGGACTGGTGACAAGCCTTCCAGAACTCAGCTGAATTTTGTCCACCTTTAACAATCCAAGCCATTTATGTTCAACTTTGTTTTTATTGGGATCAAGATAAATGTTTCCCACAACTTCCGGGATCATAGCCTTAGCTTTAATCGCAACTAGTTCTTGTTTAATGGCTTTGTTATTGAATATCAAATCATTTCTTGCCAGCCAAATTTTCCACCAAAAGAATTTTGGGATAGCTTGCCATATTTTTCTCCATTCTTGACTAGTGGAAGAAATTCTTGGATACCTAAGGTGCCAATTGGCAAATAGATTTACAGGATTAGTGTTAGAAGGAGGAGAGACGGCCAACCCACTCAAGAATTGTGCCCAAGATTTTTGAGTAAATTCACATGAAACAAAAATGTGTTCAGAAGTTTCATCAGCTTGCAAACAAAAGCAACATCTGAAAGGACCGAAAAAACCTCTTTTTAGAAGGTTTTTACATGTTAGAGCTCTCTGGTGCATGAGAATCCAGGAGAAGAAATTGACTTTTGGAATGCTGGGAGATTGCCACACTAATTTCTAGAAATTTGCACCGTGAGGAGATGACGAAAAAGGTTGAAGAGGCTGATATCCTGCTGCCACAGAATAACTACTTGTAATTCCCATTCCCCACGCGTCTGTAACACCCCGGTTTTGACCCCGTTACATTAAATGTACATGATGTATATATATTGTAAATGATTATGGTGCGGAGCTAAAGGCCAAGGCCTCACCACTAATCGATTATGCTATGTTTTGGATTTAAACTTGTAACCGATGGTATATCGGCGCATGCGGCACATATTAATTTTATCACCATGTAAATAAGCATCTTTAATTAAATAACCCGACTAGCTACGATCGCGGCAACTAAAATGAGAAAGGGGCATGATTTTTCACAAGGATAAGGATGTGGGGAAAATTGTTAAACCCTGAGCAATGAGGGAAAAACCCATGTGTCATCTTCCCTTGTTTTATTCCAACCACTTTTATTAAGAATTGCTGGTGGTGGTTGAGGCAGTTATGGTCTTTGGGAGTGGGGTGGCAGGACTGTCAGTCCTCACCCACACGCACACTCCACCACGGTTGACTTCATAATGGAAGAAAAACCACTGCGATCACTCACGCAGACATCCATTCTCTCCACGCCTGTGTTGAACACACATGCACTTCCAATTTGCGTCCTCTCTGTAGGTTGTTCGTCCTCACGCCGGGGCCATATCCTCATGCACATGTATTCTTCTGTGTTGGACTCACACAGCTAGCTGGGAGCTGTGCATTTTCATCCACAGTCTGCTGTGTTGCTGTGGTCTTCCTTATAATTTGGGATGGGAGTTTGCTCATTTCACGCACAGTTTGGAAGTCGGTATTTTTCTCTTCCTCAGCGTGGTTTATGTATGTTTTTCCTTACCAATTCGTGGCCTGTACATATGTTTACCTCTGCCCAGCTGTGAATGTGGGTTTCCTTTCCATCCTCGGACTGTATAAGCTCCGTGGTGACTTCACTGTTCGATGGGGTCGCTGATTTTTCCCACGTTGTTGGATGCGTTTGCCGTAGTCTTCTTTACATTTTGTGGACTGTTGTAAATTCGCTTGAGAGTCATTTGGGCCACGATAGGGCCAAGAATGACTCGGGAATTGTCTTCCCTGTCTTAAGTTGTATCAGTTGATTGATTGCATGTGTGCAATGGTTGTTCTTCGGACCGTGTAAGGAGCAGGGATGGGGGCTTGGTTTGCTTGATAAACCTGGTGGCTGGAAACCACACAGACAGAGCTAGAGGGATGGCTTTCTTCTCCACAACCCCTGAATATCACTGGAAGGGAATGCAGGGCCTGAGGGACTGTGTAGCAGAGAAGGGACTGATTCCTTGTGTTGGGTGTGTGTGGGTGTCTTAGAAGTCAGGCTAGTTCTGGTGTAGGTGTTCTTGGCTCTGTAATGAGCTCACCAGCTTAGCATTGAACCTTTCCCAACTCCTGGATGGCCTGATAAACCCAACTGTGTTGGCTTGGCTGCGTTTGTGTATCCTTGGCTATGTGTTAGCCTGCTAGTTCCCTTATTCCTTGGAGAATCATGCCCAGCTTGGGGGTGGCAGCGCTGCTGAGAGGGTAAGGAGCACGCTGGCTTATGGTTGGGTGGAACGTTGTAGCGATGTAGCTGGTTGCGGATCGAGTTCATCATAAGATAAGTGATCTTGTCCATTTCTCCTTATGCAACCAGGTTTACTGTTAATGATATGATGAACATGTTAAATGAATGCTTGTGTGAATGCATGTTGATTCCACTGTGCATGATAAATAACTATAGCTATGTATGATAAACAATTGCACTTGTGCATGTTTTACTTCGGTGCATTTCCTTTCAACAGTCTGTTTTTGCAATTTTTACCATGTACATGTTCATGGGGCTCTTAGCCCGGTTGGTCAACGCCATGGGTTGCATCCTCTTCGCCTGTTGGAGGCATGGGGACGTGACAGCGTCCCTGGAAGAAGTATGAATTGGGGCCAATCCGTTCAACTTTTTTAACAACAGATTGAATTGAGAATTGAGTGAAGAACCTTCATGGCCTGGCATCTCTGGGAATACCCATGATGACCAACTTCCTGAATGATCCCAATCAGAATGTCTGACAGCCGCAAAAGGCCTTTATTGGCCAACCAGCCTTTGATTTTGACAATAGAAGGATCATGGTTGAAAGGAGAATTACCATTTATTTGATCATCCCATAATTTTTTTTTTGTCGTTTCCAGGTATACGATACAATTGCTGAGTACCTTTTCTGCAAAGATTCCAGATTATAGTGCCTTTAGGAGTATTAGACAATTGCAAATTCTGCAGAGATCCACCTTGAAGGTAATTTTTCCAAAAAAATAGTCTGACAAGATGTTTTTTGTTGGAAAACAGTGGCCACAACAACTTACCTCCCATGGCAAAATTTACCAATCCCGGGTCTCTAATATTCAGACCACCTTCAAGGACAGGTCTCTTAACAGTGTCCCAGATAACCAAATGCAATCGGCTCTGATTTCTTTTGCCGCCTCACCAAAGGAGGTCTCTTATCATCTTGGAGATCTGATCCACAATCGATTTTGGATCCAGAAGGAGAGAAGATTGATAAAATTGAAGAGCCAAGAGGGTTGACTTGATTAAAACAAGCTTCCCTGCCGTGGTTAGCCAATGACCACCCCATTAGGCAACCTTGGCTTTTAACTTGATAATAATTTCCAACCAAAGAGCAGGATTATTTTGGCCCAGAGTTAGAGGAAGACTAAGGTACCTCACCTTGTCCCAAGATACAAAACCTTCAAATCCTAAAATTTGAGAAATATTTGCAATAGTTGAGAGATCTGCATGCCAACCATACACAATGCTCTTTCGATTGTCAATGAGAGCCCCATAAGTGACACACAATTGTTGCATATTTTCTTTAAATATTCTTTCCAACCTCAACGAAGCTCCACCCAAAAGAAGCGTATCATCCGCAAAGAGGGCATGGTTGATAGAATCAACTCCACTAGCAGAATTTATGCCTGGGATAATCCTCACACTTTTACTTACACTTAGCTTTATACTCAGAGAATCTGCCATTAGAATATATAGAAACGACAATAGCGGACAGCCCTGACGAAGACCCCTGGAAGCTTGAAATTTTTTTGTTGGTCTACCATTGACTAGTGGAGCTAACCAAGTTTTATCATTACATGATTTGATCACAGTTATAAAGGTCGAACTGAAGCCAAATGAGTTAAGAACTTTGTAAAGGATTAATAGCTTTACCCTGTCCAAAGCATTTGCCATGTCAAGTTTTATTAACATGCCGTTCTCATTTATGTGGAAGTTGGAGTGCATGGCTTCCTGAGATTGAATTACATTATCCAAAATGTGACGCCCTTTTACAAATCCACTTTGAAGAGGAGAGACCAACTTTCCAAGCATAGGTTTGAGCCTGTTAGCTAAGAGTTTAGAGAGGATTTTATAAGATGCATTACAAAGAGAAATAGGTTTGAATCGATCAAAGGAGGAGGGTTTAACTTCTTTGGGGATTAAAGCAAGGAAGGTGGAGTTGGTGCTTCCACCAACTTTGGGTTTAAACTGAAAATCTTTGACCATCTTGAGAAGATCTTTTCTGATTATATTCCAGGATACTTTATGAAAGTGAAAAGAGAATCCGTCAGGGCCAGGAGCTTTGTCGGGATCCATAGACCAAATAACATTAATGATCTCTTCCTTCGAGAAGGGCTTCATTAACTCCTCATTTTCCTTTGCACTCACAAGACTAGGGCCGTTGGATAGAAAATCAGAGGTTAAGCCAGAATCAGTATCTCCATCCTCTTTAAACAGGCTTTGAAAATGTACTTCAGTTGCTTGTTTTATTTGAGAGATGCCTTTAAAGGATTCACCAGTCGAAGAGGAGATTTCTGAGATGTGGTTGTGGGAGAGGCTGGCACAAAATTGTTTATGGAAAAAAGAGATGTTTCTATCTCCGACAATCAACCATAAAATTTGAGATTTCAGTCGCCATAATTCTTCTTCCTGCCTAAATGCTCAGAAAGAATTTAGCTGAGTCGTTTGTTATTTTTCCAACAATGCAGGAGTGATCTCTGAGTCCTCCATTTCCAATTGAATAGCTGTCAAATTAACCACGGCCTGTTTTCTAACGCTGAAAGGAGAAAGGGAATATTGTTTTATCCAATCCTTCAACGCGCATTTAGTATTTTTTAATTTCTTTTCCCAAACGAAATTTGGAGATCCTGAAATCAGAATACTACATGCATTAAAAACAATGACCAGAAACCCTTCTCTGTCAATCCACAAGGGACTGAACCGGAAAGGTATGGGGCTGAGGTATTCTCCATCCTCAAGCTGCATCAAGATAGGCTTGTGATCCGATGTGAGTTTTACTTGTGATCAAGATAGGCTTGTGGCCCGCAATTCTAAGAGACGATGCTCATTATTTATTTTTATTGGAAGGGAGAGGACCTCCTTTTGAAGGTCTGGCTCGAGTATTCCTGCTGATTGACATCTCTATAGTGGCTTGACTTCCTTGCATCTTAAGACATTCGGCTTCTTCCTTCCGAACCATCTTATGAGATTTACACCCTTTTTTGGAAGACCTCACTAGGGGATCTTCATCTAATGAACCAGAGTTGTCCATAGGTTTCTTTTTTTTGCCATATCTGCATATGTAGGAGAATCTACATGAGTACCAAGATCTGGCTCCACTAGACCTTTAACTTCTTCACTTGCATGATTTTGAGATTGAGAGAATTCTCCCTCTTCAAGCATTGATAGCACTTGTTCTTCAGGGATTCTCAATACCTCAAAGTTGTTTTGAGATGATGTTTTCTTCATAGCTGCTCCATTTTCTTTTTGTTTCTGCCTAGAGAGATTGCTACCCATCCCCATTTCTCCTCTTTGTCCCTTACCTTTGTTTCCTTGCTTTGCTAAGTTATATTTTTGAACTTGAGTCCATTGTTCACCCTTCTTGTTGATAGCTTCTTCCTCAACTTTTTCCTTACAAGATCTGGAAAAATGCCCATAACCATGACAAAATATGCACTTAAAGGGCAATTGCTCGTAATCTAACTCTTGCACATGTGGCCAGTCTGAAACTGTTAAATTGATAGATTCAGGAAGCCCTACCTTCTGGAAGCAAATACACTTCAACACAGATTCTAGCACATGTATATTCATCTCTTTTTTCATCCCTATCAATATATTTCCCCAAGGTGTTACCTATAGCTTCTAGAGATTCGAGTTCGAACAATGGAGAGGAAGGTGCGCCAACCTAACCCAAACATAAACAACAGAAGGGGCTTCTTGATTCAGATCAAAATTCGGAGTCCACTTGTTCAGGTAGAGCCCTTGAGGACCCATGAAATATGGCCCGTTTTTAAAGATTAAATCTCTATCTGCTGAGTTTTCAAAGAGAAAGACATAGTATCCCTTACCTATCAAATTGTTGCATTTGCCTTCGGAGATAAGAGGTTTCCAATTCCTTTGAACCCACCCTTCGATTGCCTTGGGGGCAAGCCAAAGCCCAGTGAACTAGCCAATGAGTCCTCGTTCAACAATTTTTAGGGCTCTTCGGCATGGTTGATTCGCAGGAAGGTCCACCGTAGGTATATTATCAAGCTTCTTGACAAAGGATTGTTAGTTCTAATTGAGTTTCAGCTTGCTGCCTGAAGCCACCAGCCTCTTGAAGGAATTAAGATCAGGGAAGGGGAGGAGCCCCCTCCAACCACCACGAATTCAACACAGATGCCCTCAGATCAAAGGAACTTGCAGCCACTAGGAACTGCACACAGAGACCAAGACAGACTCAAGAAGCAAGCTGCCCTGCAGATCTTAGATTCACGCAGGTCTCCTTCACTAAATAGAGATAAGGCAGAGGACAAGGTTTCCAAAGGCTCAACTCTCGAACTGCTCTAGCAAACAAAAACTACAGAGATCAAAGATCCAATATCCTGAAGATGACAGATCTTCGAACAAATCCCCTCACGAAGGATGCCAACAGGGCACATAGCGCATCAAGGAGCTTCATGAAGGCACACAATGAAGCATGGAAATCACGCAGGCTTCCTTCAGAGAAAGGCTGATGAGCAGGAATTAGGAGCTAAGGATCTTAAATTTCTGCATCTCGCAATGCTCCAGAATGCCAAGGTGCAAAGAACAACACAAAACTTCCAAGATAGAAGAATGAACCAGAACTTTGATCAACTCCCCTCGCGAAGGAAAGGAGGGCACACAACACAGCAAGGCCACGCCCTCCACCAGCCAAAGACCTCCAATGTTCGATCCACATGCCAAAAAACCAGAGAATCTAACGAAGGATGATGCTAAGGCAGATCCAACAACGCCCTCCACCAATAGTGAAGAGACAGAGCCTCCAACGACCAGAACACCTACAACCCAGAAGGGAAAGATTCACAGTTTAGAATTTGAAAATGGTTCTTGGAGCCAAAAAATCATAGTCCCATACACTCATCAATTTCAACTCTAGGCAACATTCAACATTTTTCTACACTTACTTCTAAAAGAACATGGGAAGATCGAAAGTTTCACCTACATAAATATGGCATTGAATTTCATGGTGATTACAATGTTTCTTTTTGCTCGTCCTTTTTTTTCCACCTTGTAATCGATTATGATCGATTTTTTTTCCACCTTGTAATAGATTATGAGATGAAAATTAAAAAATTTCCTGAGTAAATACACACCACTTTAGACATTGAAATACTCCCGTTCTAGTCATGTGAATTTCTCTACGAATGGACTATAGCAAAAACTAGGAGATTTGGATACTATAAACTTCTATCTAAATATACAAAATTGTGCAACTCTATCTTACATCACTCTAAGAGATGATTTTTTTGCTCATTCTAGTTTGGCATGAAAGCATTTTACCAACTTCACTCACCAATATTTTTCACAAATGGAGTTGGATTGCTACCGAGGAGGGTTAGCTTATTTACGGATGCATATTATGCTTTTGTCCTTCACGAATGTACCAATATCCAAACAATTAAGCAAGTTCATGCCCACATTGTAATTAATGAATTTCAACCAAAAAAACTTTTTACAAACCAAGCTCGCTACTCCGTATGCCACGATCAACCATGAGCATGCATGCCTCTTGTTTAAAAAAATACATAGGCCAAAGGTTTGCTTGTGGAATGTGACGATCAGAGAGTATGCCGGGAGTGGATTCTACTTTGAAGCGCTTGCTTTGTATTGCCAAATGCAATAGGCTGGAAAATAGCTTGACAATTTGAGATTCCCTTATGTACTCAAGGCATGTCCCTCTTTGTCGGCCTTGCAATATGGTAAGAGGAGATTCATGATCATGTTTGTCAGAAAATGGATTTGAGTTTAATGTGTTTGTGGGGAATTCTCTTATAGATATGTATGCCAATGTGGGAGATTAGAGGAAGCACTCCAATTGTTTGATAAAATGCCTCAACGAGTTGTTATTTCATGGAATGTTATGATAGTTGGGTATGCCCATAATGGAATTTCCAATGAAGCTTTGAAGCTCTTTAATTAGATGCTATAAGAGGATACGAAGTAATACTTGGTTACCATAAAGAGTGTGCTTCATGCATGAGCTAATTTAGCAAATCTACAACAAGGAAAGTGGATCCATGATTATCTCATTTAACAGAGATTTGATTTGGATGTTGTTGTGGGAACTTCTCTCATAGATATGTATGCCAAATGTTGAAGGATAAAGATTGCATGCCAAGTGTTTGACAAAATGTTGAGAATAGATGTAGTGTCGTGGAGTGCGATGATTGCAGGTTGCCTTGAAGCTCTTTTTTCAAGTGAAGTTTACAGATATAAAACATGATTTGGCCACTGTGAAGTCCAAAAAAATGAAATTATAGACTAATTGATCATTAATTAAAATTCTAGAAGCCTATAAGTTTTTTTTTTAAAAGAGGATTTCACTCTCATTGTCTCCTTGCATGGTTTGCGCATGGGTGATTTGAGAGGCAGCTTGAGCAAAGGTGTTTCCAACAAGGAGTTCAATCTTTTAGGCTACTACAATAAGCATTCTAAATTTCAATGGTGTTTTGGGTAGCTACAACCATCATTATGTGGTGTTTGGGGCCAACTTCAGCTACAACAAGCATTATGTGGTGTTTTTCGAGGCTTCAACAAGAATGGAAGAATCCCTATAAGGTCTAAAACATTGAGACTGGGGATGAAGTGGAGAAATTTGTTTGTCTATCTTGCAAGACTAAGATTACCATGATGTTGAAGACCAAGGCCATTAAAGAAGACTATCAACAAGAGCAGATTTGAAGTTGATGAACACTTTTTTTTTGGGTATTGTGAGGCTGTTCATGTGAAGTACTTTGTACTTATGATTGAGAATGGAAACTAGAGCCTAACTGAGGTCAAGGACTAAATATGGACAAACCTAGGACTATGTGATTGTTACTCAAACCAATGTGTAAAATTCGGTCATCAATAATCCTCTTTGTTAATAATAAAACAAAGCCCATGGAGATGTTGTACAAGATAGCTTTGGAACATCATAAATCCTATGGTTGAACTAAGGAGTTGATTGCAGAGTCTATGCTGTATTGGTGAGAATATTTTACAACTAAGGTTGAGGAACGCATTATGAATCTTAGCATTATTAAATGACATACTTGATAATGGAGTAGAGCTGAGGCATTGGGAAATAAGTGTTAGAGTTTGCACTTTTAATTCAAACTTGTTAAATCTTTAATCTGATGTACTAGGATCATTGAAAGATAGACAAGAACAATAGAAAGAAAGACACAAATATTTTATCCTGGGAAACCACAAGGGAGAAAACCCAACAAATTGTTATGTATAGATTCGTCACTTAGTACAATGTCATACAAAAATAGAAAACCCAAAGATAAGATGTCGTCTAGTACAACTTCTTCTTCTACCCAATGAACTTGTCTTTCTCTCTCTCTTGGAGTGAACTTGCTTGAGTTGTTGTGTGTCCAAATGAGGGAGGGTGCCTCCCTATCTATACTGATAATGTGTGTGACCTTTTATCTCAACAAGGCTGACTTCTCTAACTGAATGGGATGACTTGTCCTTGTGGGAGATCAAAAATACATTTACATTATTTCCCTTGGGACTGTTGCCCCGACTTACAACGAAGGTTTTACCTCAACTTTATACATGACCAATTACATTAATGACATCTTCAATTGCAGGGAAAACATCCCCAAAAGAAGGAATAACAAAATTACAATATAATAATAATAATAATACAGATAATATCTTCCAAAGTTACGTTTACAACAACACTTGCTCTTAACAGGTAGTAGCATTTTTGAATCCAAAATCCGACGGCATAGATGTCTGATTTTCAACATCATGTTGTCTACCATTCGACAATCATCTTCTTTTCTAATCATCGGTTGCGTTTCGACAGTAAAATGAATACGTCGAATTTCCGACGTAGACCCGTCAGATATCCGACAACTACTCTTTTAATATTTTCGTCGAATTTCTGCCAATTTTCACTAAAGAGGCCATCGAAAATATGACGGATTTCACTGCATAAGAGGTGAGATTAATTGTAAGGTTTCATCGAAAATTCGATACCTATAGCCGTCGAAGGTATGTCATTACTGTCAGATTTTATGGAAGCAGGCATCGAATTTTCGACAAAGTTAGCCGTTTGAAGTATGGCAATACCATTGACTTTTATGGAAGCGACTGCCGAATTTTTGACAAAGTTAGCCGTCAAAAGTATGGCAATGCCATCAGATTCTATGGAAGCAGTTGTCGGATAACCAATGCATTTGTTGAATTTAAAAAAAAAATACAGATCCTGTGACTAACTATACCCATCTCCTACATATTACTAAATGAGGAGTTATCATTGTTCATCATGACCTCCTCTCTTCACAAAGACATTGTACCTTGTAATTATCATTCATCATTTGCTTCATTTCATTTCAACATGCCACAATGAACCCTCAATTCTTGGTTTCATGTAGTTCAAGGTAGGAGTAAGTCGCCCTAACACATAGAAGTTGAAGAAGCCGTTGAGGCCAAACTCCTAGAGGAGTGTACCAAATTAGTACAAGAACTTAACATGAAGGTGAGGTGGCATCCAACACCCTCGTCTCCACCTCCAAATCCAATGCAAACAAGGGTTTATTTTCTTCGAGACACCCTAAGGATCCCTAACTCAACTTTGGAAAGTGTGTGGGTTGTCTCTTTTCCTCCATTTTGGAGAATAGAGAGATAGACTACATGCCCTTAGGGCTAAGTGGAATCTCTACTCCCTCCTCTGTGTGATTTCTATCGATGTTGACTTCACTAGAGCCCAACTTGCTAAAGGTCAAATAGTGTCAAGAACAAGTAGTTGCAACTCTAAATACCAACAAATGGGTTGTTAATTAGAGACCTCAAGGTAGTTATAGAGATTCCCCCCTTGGATGGACCCAAGCAAGGTCCACCAAATGAAACTTTCTTGAGATGAGTGTGAGGTCTCCATTAATGCTAGAACTATAATGAAATATTTTGGTCTTCCTTGGCTCAATTTACGATGCACTCAGACAATCAAATATTATGTTTTTTACAAAAAACCCACTTCAGCCCCACCAAGACCTTTACAAGCTACCTAAGTTATCATTGCTTACAACTTTGTAGAGAGGACACTAGTTGTTCCTAATGTGTTCATGGTTCAGTTGGTGATTCTTGTTAATTCTGAGACTCCCTCCAGCGCAAAGTCACCACCACACTATTCACCCAATCCACAAATCGAGGTCCAGCGAAAATATGAATAATTATTCTTCCAACTTTGTGTTGGCTTCTTCTTGTTGGATGAGTTATTGGTGAATGCATTATACTAGCAATCATTGAGTTGATGGCCTATTTCCCCACATATGGGACATATCTAATGTTTCCTCCATTGTGTTGAATGTGTAGAAGGATGAGTTGAAGACCTCATGGGATTATTCCCTTTCTAATTGCTTAATTGATGTCATTCATGGTCTCTTCTTATGGTAACATGTTGACCAATTGCTGAAAATCTGGATTATTATTGGTGACAATTATGGCTGTCACAAAAATTATATAAGTAAATGGTAGTGCTCTTAGGATAATAGGAACTAAGGAAGTATCTTCCATTGTTTCATGTAGTGCTTGTAGTGAGGCTCTCGTTTCAACAACACGTTGAAGAATTTCAATATTTTCACCAATCTTAAAACTCAAAGAATCTAATTGACTTTGTATACGCAGAATTTGGTTTTGTTTCGTCACCTCATAGAAAATCTTGAGCTTGTCCCACAAATATTTAGCACTGAGTGAGTCATGTATAGTGATTGAGTCCTCATTCAACACCCAAAAATGATAATAAAATTTGGCGTTTTATTGGCGTTGTCAAAATACGACTCTTAATGATAATCAATTACATGTCTACTAATTATGTTGTTCACAACTCACCATAAATATTCAAACTCAAGATTAGTTTTCACCTTTGTTTTCCATCTTGAAGAGTTCTTGGCAATGATTGGAAATGTTCAAGCACATCAATGAAGTCATATTTTAAACTTTTTGAGTAACAAATTGTCCTTTAATATCCTGCATGTGATTTCATCACCCACAAACCATGTATAACAATAAAACACAATAATATAGAAGAAAAACAGTAGATATAACATTAAAATATTCAAAATCAGACCTTAACCAAATAAATCAGATTCTGAATCAAGAATCAATCTGAATAACACTATAATAACAACATATAAGGATTGTAGCTAGAAACCGATATTGATTCAATGCATACCTTTGCATGTTCATGGCCCTTTTTTGCATCTTTGAGCATTCTTGCACCACCCATATTTACGGTTTTTTCCTATGATTCATAAGAATTTCCATTAAAAACAAAAGAGGCTTCATGAGTGAAGGGAGATGGAATCAAAACATCAACATATCAAAATATTCAAGTGACAAATGGTTGTAGGGGAATGATAATTAACTTACCTCATCTAAATCAATATTAAATTCCTTCTTTTCCCATGGAACAACAGGAGGTTCAATGGAGGAGTCCATGGTCGACATTGTCTTTGCCAACCCATTTATACATTTCGTTGCATTATTATATAATCCTCACTATGGTTTTCAACAATATATGTGGCTCCTATTTTGCCTCTGTCGAATTCAATTGATGGAAAGGAAATTTCTATTGGATTTTTTGACATATAATTATGTTTAGAATTTACTAAGTCTGCCATATATTGAGACATTTCACTCACACCTGGTTCTCTATTATTTCTCTAAACCTACAAATCATTGTCATCACACAATTAGTTAGATATAGAAAATCAAAATGCATAACACAATGTACACTATTCATTAAAAAACAATATACTTACAAATATGTGTCGTTTTGCTTGAAACCTGCCTTGACCAAAAAAATATCGAGCCTTCACAAGGTCTCTTTATTTATTCCCTCTTGTACTCTTTTCCAAATACTCTTCAACACACATAATTTCCTTCATATCTCTTTGAGAGTCAAGTTGCTCTCCCTATCTTTTCTATCCAATAATAATTTTCTGCATTTATGCCCGAAATTCATCATTAAAATTCTCATTATGTGCTTGTAATATTTAATGGAAATCCTTCCACCAATAGTTTCAATAGAATTTTCGAATTTGTTGGATCACTTGATCAGCATTTCTTGGATGTTGATTTGCAAAGTTGGATTTTGTAACATACAAATGAGACCTTATTCTCATGCACAACTCTATGGCCCACCTTGAAGCATTTGGTCCAGTAGGCTAGCCATCTTCTACCTCAACCAAGTAAGCCTTCTTCCCTTCTAATTTTGTTTCTTTGAATTCCATTTATATGCACCTATACAAGCCTTTACTAATTATTCATCTTTTAATGAAAGATGATATATCTTCAGAACTAGGACTAGGTGATGATAAACCACTCATATATGTGGATGCAACAGGTGTAGCTCCTAGCATCTTGTTTGGAGGAGATATAATTAGTGTTTATTTTGTGGAAGAAAGATGAATTGGTTCCTCATTCGACACAACAAGTGTTTCACTATCTATGTTACCAATCCCCTCAGGTGTGCCTTAAAATATTTGTTTTAATTTTAAATAAAGTTCTCACGAGTCTGATTGTCTAGAATATACCAAATTGTTAGGAATATCTTGGACATGATCATTTCTATATCAGAAAGATGATCATTAGTATTGTCAACTTCATTTCCATGTATTGATATACCATGGTGTTGGCTTCGACAATTTGGAAACGAAATGTCTTTGCTTACCTTTTGTTTCTTCTAATTTTCTATAGAATCCAACTATCCCTTGTAAAACAAAACACTTATCAATTAGAATCGGATGCATATATGGCATACATCATAAAATAGATTATATACAACTTTCATGAAATATATTGCATAGAAGTGAAAAGGTACAAGGAGTAACTAGTTACTTGTTTTCCAAGCCAAGAGATGGAAAATATTCTTCATTTCTTGTGATGTGTTCTTTAGGAACACGTTCATAATCTATCACATTTCCATCGTTTCTAGGGCTGCCTTTGTGTTTCAATGCCTTACTCTTCATAGCCTTTATGTCCAATATTTCACATAAAAACATCATTAGTTCATGGATAAATAAAGACTATAAAATATATTGATTCTAAAATCATGTATAATGATTAATGAGAACGAGTACACCATATTTCCTTGCATATGATATGTTTCTATATGATGTCTAAATGTGTGAGATTGAGTTTGGCATAGTGCACTTATATTATAACAATGAAGTGAAGGTCAATATGCAACACAATTAAGTTCAGAGTTTGTGAATTGGTCATGCCACACCCCTAATTGTACCAACAAACCTCGACAACACTATAAATCCATACCTAAAGATTATTTTTGCAATATGAGTTTATGTCACCTTATGTTATCAACAAAAATTCATTCGCACAAGATATTGTTGGATATCATGCATCTTTTAACTGTTAATATATACGAGATTGTACATGCATGCATTCTATACAAAAAGTAAAAGAGGATGTTTATGCAATAAGGCATGGCCAAAATCAATCAAGTTAGTACCAAATATGCCCACAAGAAAAATATCCCCTTGAGCACATGACAAACAAGAGACATGTTAATCAAAGCATTCAAAATATTAGATAGAGTCCCTTCCAATAAGCCCCAAACACAATATATTGGCAACATTTAGGTAGTATAAATATTGTTGGAATTTTCATGAAGATCACATCTACAACACACACAAAGAAAGTTTAGGGTTGAAGTTTTAGATTTTATGTCTCTTGGTTCTGGACAACAAAAGTATGTTCAGCTATGCAATGCATTGTCTTATATTTTCTTGCATATGATATGGTTCTATATGATGTCTAAATGTGTGAGTTTGAGTATGGCATAGTGCACTTCTATTATAATAATGAAGTGATGGTCAATATGCAACATAGTTAAGTTCAGAGTTTGTGAATTGGGCATGCCACACCCCTAATTGCACCAATAAACCTCGACTACACTATGAAACCATACCTAAAGAATGTTTTTGAAATATGAGTTTATGTCACCTTATGTTATCAACAAAAAATCATTCGCACAAGATATTGTTGGAGATCATGATTCTTTTAACTATTTATATATATGAGATTGTATATGCATGCATTCTATACAGAAAGTAATAGAGGATGCTTATGTAACCAGGCATGGACAAAATTGATCAAGTTAGTACCAAATATGCCCACAAGAAAAATATCCCCTTGAGCACATGACAAACAAGAGACATGTTAATCAAAGAATACAAAAGATTAGATAGAGTCCCTTCCAGTAGGCCCCAAACACAAGATATTGACAACATTTAGGTAGTATAAATATCGTTGGCATTTTCATGAAGATCACATATACAACACACAAAGATAAAGTTTAGGGTTGACATTTGATATTTTATGTCTCTTGGTTTTGGATAACCAAATTATGTTCAACTATGCAATGCATTGTCTTATATTTACTTGCATACGATATGGTTCTATATGATGTCTAAATGTGTGAGATTGAGTTTGGCATAGTGCACTTCTATTATAACAATGAAGTGAAGGTCAATATGCAACACAGTCAAATTCATAGTTTGTGAATTGGGCATGCCACACCCCTAATTGCACCAACAAGCCTCGACAACACTATGAAACCATACCTAAAGATTTTTTTTGCAAAATGAATTTATGTCACCTTATGTTATCAACAAAAATTCATTCGCACAAGATATTGTCGGATATCATGCTTCTTTTAACTATTAATATATATGAGATTGTACATGCATGCATTCTATACAAAAAGTAAAAGAGGATGCTTATGCAACCAAGCATGGCCAAAATCGATCAAGCTAGTACCAAATATGCCCACACGCAAAATATCCCCTTCAAAAAATGGCATACAATAGACATGTTAATCAAAGCATACAAAATATTAGATAGTGTCCCTTCCAATAGGACCCAAACACAAGATATTGACAAAATTCAAAATGAGCGCAAATGTGCATTTTCATGACTACCACATACTTGGGAGTCAGGATAGCAGCAGAAACAATCACTGATATGTGGTAGAGATTTTCATCCATCAAATAAAGGGGACCAAACCATATTCTCAAATATGATTTGCACAAATGTGTATTTTCATGACTACCACATACTTGGGATAGTAGTAAAAACAATCATTGATTTGTTAGCGATTGTCAGCCATCAAATAAAGGGGAAAAAACACTACTCTCAAATCTGATTTATTTTTCAAGATTTGTAACTTTAATACCTTTAATGAGAGTTTAATTTGATAGTAGAAATATTTGGGAGCTAGGTAAGTTCCTCGAGTGCAATCCATGTGCACTCATGACCTAGAGCACTCTACTAAGATAGGATTTCAAAATGCACCATAGAAATATCGACTATAACCCATCATGAACATCCATATGTTAGTGCATGATTGACACTAGTGTGTCATCACAATAACAAAGCAAAAAAATCTATCATGAAGGAACATAGGCCATCCCAAAGCTACATCAACTTGTAATCCCTGTTGGGAATGTGATAGAAATCACATTTGGACACCCATGCAAAATGGGGAGCAACATTTGGCTCCAATTGTGGGACATGTGCTCATTTCAAGAGTGCAAGAGAACCTTTGAATCTCAACATTACTTGATCAAATTTGTTATCCCAAAATATCAAAACCAAATGCCATATAGTGGGATGGATAACCTAAACATCCATGAATACCACATCACATCCAATAGTTTTTACATCAAGTTTGGATTTACAACAAAATAAACCATCGATACAAAGTGAATTCTACTCTACTCTAAAGGTCTCACGAGTTTATTTATCCTACCCTAATCTAAGCATCAAATGAAGCAAATATCGAGTGAACTAACAAACCTAGTGTAACCATGTGCTCATATCATCAAGGTCATGGCATATTTTCTTGTGCTTGGTCAGCAACCAAAATAAGGATACATGAAATGCCACATAAATACAAGCTAGAATATCCATTATATGTAAGCCAAAATATGAAATTTTCTTGTGGACAAGGCCAAGGGAAACAAAATCATGCCAAGAAAGGCATACACCATTACAAGGGCCCTCTATCCAAACTTGGATAGGATTAATACAAGCATGGAAATCATGAATCAACCTATCATCATCATAAATTATCCCCTCAAGCAACAAGGGCTTAAGGGGTTCTTCAAATCTTCAAGACTTCTCGAGGAAATTCTTCACATTATATGAGCATAATATATGACATGAATTTTTAGACATAGAAAAAAATCTAAGACTCAAATTCAGGGCTCAAAAATCTATGCAATGAAGCTCCAAACTAATATCTTGCTGCCCCAAATAAATTTCCACAATAAAATCACATTTCCAAGTTGAGCGTACATGCCCAAAAAGAAAAGAAATGAAAGAATTAGATGGATATAAAATTCTAACGTGAAAACAATTTTGTACCATACAATTTTCAACCCCTATATCATCCTTTACCACCAAAAAATTAGTCATGATATGACAAATACAAGACACAAAATATGGTTGGAAAATTTCCGGATATTTAGGCCCACGAACCTACTCTAAATGGCCAAAAAGACCTACATCAAAACCCTTCAAACATAGCTAAAAATCACCCTAATTTTTTCCCCCAAAAATAGCCCTAAAATTAGAGGAGATTGTTGAAACAAATCTGCAAAAATGTGCTCAACCTGATGCCTGGAATCAACTTTTTAAATATAGGCATATGGTCGCAAATCCTCATTTATGTTTGGTTGTTCCAAAGGCTCCAAATATACAATTTTTTCAATAGACGTGTCACTATAAGTGTCATAGATGGGATCCCCAAAAATTTCCATATATTCCATGTCCATGCTATAATCAACAATTTGAAACCTTGCATCTAAATCATCATGAAAAGGGGATATGTGTGCACTATATTCCTCATAATCAAACAAGAGTTTCTCTTTCATCTACATTCCCTCAAAATCATGATAAAATACAACAACAAATTCATATTTTGATAAGAACTCAATCTTACCGAACCCTCGCCATCATAAGAACAACAAATTGGTGTATCAATGATTTCTTCACCATGTTCATCATGGAATTGTTCATGTGCTTCTTCAAGGGATTCCTCTTTTGAATCATGATGTGTTATACTAGGTAGGAGTGCAACAAGATCTTCACTAATATTTTCATTATTGTCTTCTTTTTCATCATGCAAATGCTAGAGAAACACCTTGAAAAATATACAATTGAAGAAATTTTCTTTTTACGAGGATTTTCATACCATTATAATGCATGATCCTCCAAAATACACACAAAAACTCTCATCAAATCATCCTCATAAAAAATATTAAAATCAGCAACAACTTTGATGAAGGATGCAATGTGTAGGGTGTCCAAATCACCATACCCTTGAAATGATTGAGTGTAGTTAAAATATACATCATATACCTCATTTGGAAATCCAGGGATACCCAAAAAATCAAGTTGAGGAAAGTTCTTGTCAATCAAAGGGCCATGATTTTTAACTTCAAAATCCATTTCTTTACTTCAAAATGAGAGTACCAATCTAAGAATGCACCATTATCATACCTTATATCGAAGCAAAAGGATGTGTGGAGTCAGTAAGATGAGCCTTTAAAGTGCCTTCAAGATGTTGCATGTGTTCACCTCTACATACAACAACGCCTTCAAAAATTTGCAAAGGAACATGGGCTTCATCTCTTCATGGAGTCACCGTGTGAGAAGAAAAATATTCAATAATAATCCTCTCACAAAATAACATGAAACGGTCTTTAAATTTTTGAGAAATTTGATTTTATCCTCGTCAATGGCACCAAAAATATTATATCTCCAACTTGCATGTATGATTAAAGTCTAAAATAATATCAATACTAGCCAAAGGGGAACTCAAGAGGAGAGGCCAATGCCACAACACCAACCCTCTTCACACTTTTGGTTGGTTGTTTTGCAGCTCAACGGGGACTTCCCTAAGATAGGATTATTAGGGCTATAAGGAATGAAGCACAAGGTGATGTGAAGAGTATCTCTAGAAAAACATTTTTCTTTTTTATAACATAGGGTTAAAAAGGATATGGGAGGACAAGAGAGATCACTCCAGTGACTAGTGCCAAGCCAATAAATCACAAATGGAGTCAAAGAATCACCAACTAGGAGGGCCTTGCTTAATATGTCACTGAGAGAGTAGAATTGCATGAGCTAACACAAACTATACTAGGTGAAATTGAAGGTGAATTAGGGTTTACAAGGGAAGGATTAATGATAATGTAAGCATCCCGATACAACTTACAACTATGAAGCTCCGATCAAGATTAAAGAACCATACATGAACAATAAGGGAACCCTTACAAGAAGATTAGGTCGAAGAACGGATGTATTCATTAAGATCAAGAGAGAGAGAACTTCAAAAATCCAACCATGAAGAATGAATGAGAGAGACAACCCTTATATAGGTTGTAGCTCTATCTCATTTTACAATAGAATATTAATAAACTAGGCTAAAATATTGCATCTAGCCTAGGGTGGGGTAAAGAAAACAAAATACTACAACAAACCCTAGCAAAATTTAACATTATCCATGAAATGAGGTGTAAAATATCTTATGTTTTTGACAATTCTGGAAATAAAAACGAAATATGAAAAGATGCAAATTTGCAGTTATAAATAAAAATGTTTTAAAGTGGCTACAATTTAAAAGTATGCCATGATATTGCATCATTGCTCTTGCTTGTGTCCTATAAATACACATATGTTGTCGATACTTGTAATTTCTTGGAACAACTTCCCTTGATTTGTGGAGCTTGATAATGTCTACATTTGCTTTACCTTTCAAAACATCCTTCAACATACTACAAATATTTTCCTGTTGCAATAATTTCATGTTAGGACCCCTCAAATAAAGATTTGCTTGTTTACGAAAATAACGAAATGAAGCTAAAAAAATACAGTCTCAGTAGTCTGTCTCAATGAAGAAAAACAACATTAATAATGAACATTTTAATTTAATAATGTAAATTACAATAATATTCAAGTAAAATAATGGGTAATAAGAGTTCACCCGATGAAACATGGAGAAGACCAAAACAAAGTATATAATACCACAGATCACATCAAAACGAAAAATTTTCAAAAAAAATTCCAAGCCTTCCTATAACAAGTTACAAGGGACGAGTGAAATAACAATAATAAAATTTTAACACTAAAATTATATACACCAGAATAAATTTTTTAAGTAATGGAATACATGCTACGACAATAATGCTTCAAACAAATAATTGTGGAAGATGGATAAGTCCTTACCATTCATTGATCTCCTCTCTGTTTCGAGAATAATTTAATATTCTCTACTGAACAGGGCCAACCACGTGAAGGTGGAAGTTCTTATGGCCCCTCCCCCCCTCAGATCACTTTCAATTTCCCATACCTAATGCATGTCCTTGAAAAAAAATGTGCAATTTCATGTATATTTCATCGTAAACAAACAGTTACCATTCATTCAATAAAAAATAACATTCATTAAACCATTCATTAAGTCAGTCAAGACATTCATTCAATAAAAGCTAACATTCATTAAACCATTCATTCATTCGGTCAACACATTCATTCAATAAAATCTAACATTCATTACACCATTCATTCATTCAGTTGCCAAAAAACCATGCACTACATTATATTATAAAAAAAATAACATAATATTTATTCAGTCACTTCTTTCTAATTGTTCTTCTCTTTACAAAATCAACCAGAAGCGCATCTTCTGGAATTTGTTGTTCGATTCTTGGTGCTTTATCAACTTGCCGTGATGTCTTCCTAGTAGACTGCTCGCTACGTGGATTTTACGGCAAGGGGTTCGGATTTGCTGCAACAATGTGAAAATGTTGCATACCTATATTTTGTTATTATAATTACAAGTATTCCATTTAAAAAAACATTACAAAGGTGTTTTTTTACATGTTGTGGCCACATCGTGTTCTTCATATTCCTGTCCAAGATTAACCTGTATAGTGTGACCCTCTACATGCTTTACAGTTGAAATATGGAGAAGTACAATTAATGTTCACCATTTGCAATGCTATATATAAAATTATGGCATATGAATAAATTCATTACCAGGATTCGAAGCATGATCTTCGATTGGTTATTGTCCATCATCGACATTAAGGGGATCATTGCTTTCTTGCTTAAAACACAATCAATATTTTATGTCAATTATTTATAACGAATAGATTGCACAAGTAATAACTCTTCATTAAACTATATAGATTTTATATACCTGTTGTTAGGATTATTAATCCTCCCTTGTCCAAATTTGGTCATATGTCCAAATCGGGAGTCATGTCTAAATCGGGAGTCCATCCAGTCTATTTATAGTCATTAGCACCATTGGTTAAACTTAACCTAATTGGGGC
>LPNX010168916.1:22578-94950 GCA_001517045.1 Pseudotsuga menziesii
CTGTGCACCAGATGGATCACCAAAAGACCATGTTTGCCCAGACAACCTTTTTCGGCGTTCAACAACAACTTCAAAGCCGCGCTGAAAGACAAGCTTCAAGTCTTCATCAGTGGGCACTTCTTTGAATCGGCCGGCCTGCATATTTGCATCACGTCATTAATTTTACATTTTACAGCGTATTAAAACGAAAAATAATTTGCAATTTATTATTTGGATTCATTATCGGGTTTTTGACACTTACAATTCATGTTGCCAAATTCGAATAACCGTCAAGCCCAAGCTTGTGCTGACCAATTTTTTCTAGTCTTTCCTTGGTGGCCTTTGATGTGTTTGACAACCTATGCAAGTGTTGAAATACGTTAGATGTTCCAAATTTGATATAAAAATTAATAATAATAGGGGTTAGAATTACATTGTGGAAAGTATTCCATACCTCCTTGTGCTTGGTGGTAGCTTTCCTTCTTTTCTCAAAGCCCTTTCCTTTCCATCTTCCACTAGGGATTTCCACTCCCTTGATGGAATCATCATAGGGCGCTCATACCTAGGGTTCCTTTCTAGGTGAACTCTATATTGGTCTCGAACAATCTTCATATGTAGTTCAACCTTCTTTAGGACTACGGATCGATCGAAGGTCTCATTGTTGAACAAGCCAACTAACCGATTAGTCAGCTCATCCTTTAAATTTTTCATTTATCTATCCCACCTTGTGCGGATGGTGGGCCCGAATATATCCAAGGACAAATAATTTAGATGTTTATAAAAAACCAAAATTTCCTGCAAAACGATCATGCCATCATTAGTTGAAAAAAAAAAGGTTTTATCGGCATATTACAATCAAATTATAAACACTAACTTGAACAATGTATAATTACCTGGGATATTCTCTATTTTTATTGGAACGAGCTCTTCATCCACCAAAAATATTGATTTTATTGTACATGTGCTAGTGACACGGGAAAATCTAGGAAATGCTGCTTCAACATTAGAAATACTAAAAAGCTCTACATCCACCCCTTCTTCTGCATGATCTGCTGTGCGTCGGTCACCAGTGGGTGCACTCTCTTCTAGCCTCAAAGGTGTCGTAAAATGTGTTGCCGACTATTCAGTCGACAACAATGGCTCACGATTAAGTGTACGCGGAGTCGTTTGCTCATGTGATGACTAATCTCCACGAGCATCACTGGGACATACACCGCCTTGACCACTAGTGTGTGGTCACAGAAAATCCTGTAAATACAAACCATATTTTATAAGTTACTATCATATAAAAGTAAAAATTATAAAGTTCTAAATGTGTTTATATTATGATTCAAGATTCCACAACTTATGTATAAGGCATGGGATCTCTTTACCAATACTTCAACCTTAGCCTTAATCTCATCTGTCTACAGAATAATGAATAGCTGACAAAGGATATCCACATTAATTTTCTTCAAGGTCTTCTCTATCACCTTAATCGTGTCTAGATAAGAACCAATGTCAGCATCGTTTAACAACTCATGCACATCAAAATCTATTGATTGCTGTGATGATGTTTCATACACCGAATCATTAGTCTGCAACACAAATATATAAAACATTACTGACGTATTAGAGCAAATAGACTGAGGAAAAAAGTATATTAACAAAACATATATATCATGATCAAATCCTAAAATTACAACTAGGTTTGCCTTATTCCTGGATGATGGTGTCGTCTGATCCACAGCTGTGAACTTTCCCTGATCATCCACCTGGAAAAAGAAGTATAAAACATTATCACAATGAAACCAATATACACACAGAAAATACATAACAAAAAAAACATTATGCTACATATTAAATTTGTACAATGGCATCGATGTATACCTGCCGCGTCAAGGCAGGTTTGGTGTCATCTTCTGGGAGGGAGGTGCCCCTCACAAAACCCTGCATCAAAAACATAGAAAAAATTACCTAATGAAACCAAAATACTTACTGAAACAATATAATAACAAAACATTTTGACGTATTTAAATTGTACAATTACAATCAAGTTTACCTGTTGCCCCGAGGCTGCTGTCGTCTGATCAACAGCCTCGTGGTTTCCCCAATCAACACTTTGCAAGAAATATAGATAACATTATATAAACCAAACGAATATACTCATGAAAAACACAACAATAAAAAACTCTTTTTTTCAAATTATATTTGTACTATTACAAAGATGTATACATGTTGCCTCGAGGAAGTTGTGCCCCTCTGATCAACTGCCGGGGAGATGCCCCGATCACTACCCTACGAAGTAAATATAAAAAATTTAAACAAAATTATAACAATTTACTAACGAAAAATCCTTAAGAGGTTAAATTAATTAATAAAAGGTTGGGTAATTTGTTGGATGTACCACTTTCATAGTAACCGTGTTTGTATCTACTCGATTCAAATTGTAATTAATAAGCAACTCTTCCCCTGCAATTATTGATTTAATGGCACATACAAATACACGGTTTCCTTCACGCCCCTCAAATATGCAGTTGGGTCGCTTAAGTGTAGACTTGGTTGTGTACTGTTTATAAACCCCACAATATTCCCAGTGGCCTTTGGCCTTCCGTCAATGTACAATGTTTCTCCTTTATTTTGACCTTTGTCTTTCAGCTGTAAATAATTTGCTGACAACCCATACCTACACATACTTCATGTATATTGGACCAGGCACATCTAGTATTTGTAGTTGTAATAGGGTCCAACATACTCCATCAATTATGTATATCTGTTGTAACCGATCTTTATGCCATCCATGCAAAACAATCCCAATCCATGTAATGACGATAGTCCCATTCGATATATCCTCTCATTCACACAAAAATTTGTGTTCATTTGAGGGAGATCCCTAGGTACCCAGTTTTTTCAGTATTTTTTTGTACCTTAAGGGTATCTCGATGTCGCCTATTGTCTCATCATCATAGGAACATGACCCCCCTTCAACGAGAAAAAATTCCACGTGTTTATGGAATTTTCTTCTGATTTTCTGACATCTAGTTGATATAGCCCTTGTAGACCTACTGGATGTGTCACTTTCCTCTAGCCTTCCTAAAATCCCCTCGCTCGAGGAAGACAGGTCTAACAAATACCTATTTGGTTCTACTAGCACCATGGGAAAAAAGGTTCAAATATGACCTTGTTGGGTATGCATAGTTATCAATTCCAATGTACAGGACATAAACTTTAAAAACATTACAATGAAGTTTAACTAATGGATAGTAATTAAAGAACAAGTTTGGATCTGACTTATACTCATACATGATTTTGAGTCAGTTGTTGTTACAATAAGGACAAGTAGTCATAATACATACCTTCAGAGAGAGAGAGAGAGAGAGTTAGAGTGTTGGTTGTTTAGGTTCACATTTCACGGTTGAAGCTCATGGGTTAGAGATCATAGTTCACAATTCACAACACAATTCTAGAAGCCCTATAACAGGTACCACATGACCTTTGGTACCCTAATTTAAGTGTACTCAACTTCACGTGTCCAACAAATATAAGATCTATGCTTCTTTCATACCAAGATACTCCAAAAGTGAAGTTATGAACATAATATATAAACTTGGCATGTCTTCTATAATGTTCGCTTAGGCAACCCTAGGTTTTAGGGTGGTTACCATAATAAAACATAAAATAAAGTTGAGTACACTTAGAGTAGGGTACCAAGGTCATGTGGTACCTCTTCTAGGGCTTCTAGAATGGTCACTTTCATGTAGGAAAGGGTCAGATGGAGGTGTAGGTACAAGTTTGCAGCTGTGGTAGTGTTGATTATATATGTAAAAGTTGAAGAGGGACCACCCAAGACAATCTTATATAGGCGTGGCTTGGTGGGCCACACTACCCTCAACTTCTTTATCGTTGATCATGTTAGTCCTAAAAATATCATACTAAATTTCTTCCTATCCATTTTCTTTTGAGTCTAGGTCATCCATACCGAGTCTATCTTGATAGCTAAATTGTTTATCCTTATTTCCATAGGGCAATTGATATTTCCAAACTTATTGATGATTCTACGAAGGGACAAAGCCAAGGAACAATGGAGTAAGGTATGTTTGAAAACCATGATGTTGATATTGAAAAGATTAAAAATATTGTCACACCTGAAATTGGTGGAAGAAGGCCCAAGACATGAGCCACTAATAAATTAAGATTCAATCTGAAAGATGTCATGATTCCAAGGTTTAAGGAAAATGTTGTAGTTAGCGTTGAGGATTCTTCTGATGAAGAAGATAGTGAATCCATAAGGGAATAACAATAGGATTGGAAACAATAGGACAATAGGAGTGGATGATTATAGGACCCTAATAAGGTCACTATTAAAAATTATTATCCTCTACCAAAAAATGGTTGACATTCGTAATTAATTGGAAGGGGGGGGGGATTTGCTAAGAATGACCTTCCTTTAGGATATCACTGAGTTCATATGGAACCTACAAATGTATGTAAAATACATTTAAAGACTAATTTTGGTACCTATTAGTGGTTGGTAATTCCCTTTCAGGGCATTACCAATTTCCATAGTACCTTCATCTAGACCATGAATGCAATCTTCTTCCTACATCTCGATCAATTTGTCATTTCTTATATAGATAACCTCCTAGAAGCCCTAGAATAGGTACCACATGACCTTTGGTACCCTACTTTAAGTGTACTCAACTCCATGCGTCCAACAAATATAAGATCTATAGTTCTTTCATGCCAAGATACTCCAAGAGTGAAGTTATGAACATAATATATATACTTGGAATGTCTTCTAGAATGGTCACTTAGGAAACCTTAGGTTTTAGGGTGGTTACCATAATAAAACATAAAATAAAGTTGAGTACACTTAGATTAGGGTACGAAAGGTAATGTGGATCCTCTTTTGGGGCTTTTATATATAGCGTGTATTAAAAGCCTTCTCCATCTATCAATTGTATGTTCCAAAATATAGATAAAAAATAGATAAACTTAAAAAGTGGAATATCTGTTCTTGCATATTCATTCTTTGTACCATTCAATCCTTACCAAATTCTACATTTGTTTACTTCAACCTTAACACCCAGATTGGACAGAGCATCGACAATTGTATTCCTTTCTATGTAAACATGGGTAAAAGATATTACTCTGAAACAAACCTGTGTATTTAAGGATGTCCTAAAAAAGAGGCCTAAGAATGATATTTTTGGGAGGCTTCTTGAGTTTGAACGAGTCGATCACAAGATTGGAGTTGCCGAAGATCTGGATTTGTCGAATGTCTTTTGATGAGCCACAATAAGAAATAACTTGACCACTTTCGTCTCAGCCATGTTGTTGGTGGCTCTACCAGTTCCTGCAATGAACTTATACCATATGTCTCCCACTTGTTAGATTTTCTTAAGATCTGATTAGATTATCTAGGATCTTTATTTGAAAGAATAACAAGTACATAAAAATGCATAAAATGTAAAAGATGCATAAGACACAAAGATTTTCATTGGGGAAACCATAAAGGAGAAAACCCCACAAACTTCTTCAGAATAGTAAGATGATCAAAATCAGTAATAAGAAATGTTCAGCAACTATCTTTCTCTCCTCCTATGACTGTCTCTCTCTCTCAAACTCCTTAGAGAGTGTGTATGGTGTGTATAAATGAGGGAGAGTGCCTCCCTATTTATACCCTTTCAAGTCACTGACCAAATATAAGACTCAAGCCTACATGTCATCTCACATGGGGCCCACTTCTCCTAGAGAGACCACAATTACATATTACATGATGTTACATTGGGGACTGTTGCCCCGACTTACAATGAAGGTTGTACCTCAAGATCTAGACACAATCTAGACATCCCATAAAGGCGTAACAGACATCCCCAATGGGGGTACAACAACATACAATGATAATATACATCAGAATATCTTCCGAAGTTACAAATACATCAACACTCCCTCTTAACTAGGAAGGTATTCTCTCTCTATGCAGTCATCAACACATCTGGTCAGGTCTTCATCGCATCATCATCATCATGGAGTCATAGAGTCTTCATCATAGATTCTACCATCATCTTCTTATAATTTGATCATCGTCCCATACTATCTGTCATCAGAAGTTTCTATAGTGCCAACCCTTTTTCATGCTATATGTAGGCCTAATCCTCTGCCAGGTCTTCATATACAGTGCCAACCCTTTTTCATGCTGGATGTAGGCCTAGCCCTCTATGTAGGTATTCATCATCTCTACGAACAAGCCATCAAGTAGGTACATCCCAGGACTTATTATATGCCTCTTGCAAAACCTGCAAGATCTCCCAGGATTGATTGCATGCCATTTTAAAACCTGAGGGAGCATCCCAGGACTGATTACATGCTGTGCAACACATGTGTACCCTACTATCATCTTCATCATCTTCAGATCATCTTATCGTTACATGGAGCACATCCCAGATACACATAACACAACACTCACATTCACCAGCATGGTACGACAAAACTACTAGCATCCGAGAAAGGCTCCAACACTTACATCCAATGGCATGGTAGGACACACCTACTACCATCTGAGAAAGGCTTCAGAACTTACATCCACCAGCATGGTAGGATACACCTACTACCATCCAGGAAAGGCTCTGCATTTACATCACGACCATGGGAGGCCTAGCCTGCCACCATGTCGGAAAGGATCTGCACTTACATTTGACCATGGGAGGCCCAGCCTGCCACCATGTTGAAAAGGATTTGCACTTACATCCGACCATGGGAGGCCCAGCCTGCCACCATGTCAAAAAGGATATGCACTTACATCCGACCATGGGAGGCCCAACCTGCCACCATATCGAAAAGGCTCTGCACTTACATCCGACCATGGGAGGCCCAGCCTGCCACCATATCGAAAAGGATCTGCACTTACATCCAACAATGGGAGGCCCATCTTGCCACCATGTCAGAAAGGCTCTGCACTTACATCCGACCATGGAAGGCCCATCCTGCCACCATGTCGAAAAGGCTCTGCACTTACATCCGACCATGGGAGGCCCATCCTGCCACCATTTCAGAAAGGCTTTGCACTTACATCCAACCATGGGAGGCCCAGCCTACCACCATGTTGGAAAGGCTTTGCACTTACATCCAACCATGAGAGGCCCAACCTGCCACCATGTCGAAAAGGCTTATGTGTATCTGCATCTTCCGGACTCATCACTTCCCCTTGGAGGGAACCTCAATATGAAGAACACCAAGCTTCTCTCTGAAGTACTCAAATTTCACTCTGGCTATTTCTAGCATAGAATCACATCATGACTGAGTACGTCCAAGGATAACTTGCGTGCTTCACCAGGACTGATTACATCCGAGGACAACCTACAGGACTGATTACGTCTGAGCAACCTACGAGCTTCGCCAGGATTTTATGCTCAGACAACCTATTTCGTCGGCTATTCTAGAACTCATCACTCACTCTTTCGAGAGATATCGATCTGGATCACATACTGGAGCTTCACTACTCCTCTCTGCTACAAAAATGCAAGTTAGATCAATCAAATAAAAAAACAGCTTCCAAAAGAAGCATAGTACCTCACAAATAGCCGAGCAAGTGGCAACATATTTTACCTTGGTTGTACTCAGCGCCATGCAGGACTACATCCTGCCAAACCAGTAGCCCATACTGAATCTCAAACTGAAGAAGAGACCCAAGGTGCTCTTCTTCTTAGTGGTGCTACCAATCCAAATCAACATAACCATGCAGGTTAGTCTTCTGATTCGTATCATACTTGATCCCATACTCAACTGTACCCTTCAAGTACCTCACTGCATGCTTTGTAACCAGGTGAGCATGTCTCTGATCCGCTAAGAACTGGATCAATATGTTCACAGCAAAGAAAATGTCTGGTCTCGTATTTGTCAAGAACAAATCATCTCACAATACATCATGGCATCAACCGTTTCTGATGAAGCATTACTCAATAGCTTCAGGTTCGATGCCATAGGTGTGGCCATGGCCTTGCAATACATCATCCCGAACCTCTTCAATATCTCCACTGCATACTTCCCTTGTCCAAGGGAGATTCCATCCGCACTCTACCACACCTCCATGCCTAGAAAGTAGTGCATCATACATAAGTGCTTCAATTCAAACTCGGCAGCAAGTCTCCTTCTTGCATCTTTAATGAGTTCCTCTTTTATTGTCAAGAATAGTTCATCGACATATAACAGGTGCATTACTGGTCTTCTGCCTTCAACCTTAAAGCAAAGGTTGGAATCCGCTTTACTCTTAGTAAATACTAGAGCCATCAGTAATCTTTCCATCCTGTTGTACCATGTCAAACTTCAGGATCTTCTGCAGTCACTCCCTCTAAAGCGGAGCATCATTCTCCCTCTATCTTTCGTACTCTATGTATTGAAACATTATGTACTGGAGTGATAAGTAGCTTCCTCTGTTACTAATATTCTATGTATCCATCTAGGGTCACTAGATACCAAGATCCTCTATCTTGAACTTTTTGAAAAGTTTTTCTCGCACCCATCTGTGAGCTTGTCATCCTCTATAGGCTTTTATCTTCAACCTTGTAGAAAAGGTTAAGATGATCTTCAAGCTCCTCATGTATGTGTTATCCCATGGGTGCCTTTTGAGCTTGTACAAGGCCTTCTTTAATTTGCACACATAGGCCTTCCTGTCATGTGTCTCAACTCCCAGTGGCTGCAAATGTCTCTTCATAGTCTATGCCTTCTTTCTGTGAGAAGCCTCGTGCTACAAATATTTCCTTGTATCCCACAATGTTGCCATCTACTGCATGTTGGATCTTGTAGATCCATATGGAAGACACTACGGACTTCCCTTTAGGTCTCGATACCGCATCCTAGACATCATTCTTCTTGAACTGGTACTATCCTTCCCTTTCTTCTTGGCTCCTTCTTCATAGATGGAAGGCTCTGCATCAGTGATGTCGCTCAATAGTGTCACATAACTAGAGTGTGTCTGAGGCCTCTTGCTTTCTTTTGAAGTCTCGTCACACTATTCTTCATCTTGGATTATTCTTCATTTACCGTTCTCTTTATATTCTTCTGAAGCTCTTTCTTTCGCTATGGTGTCTTTGACCCGAGAAGCTTCAAGTTCCTCTTCTGAACTGTCGTTACGTGTTATTTGGAATGATCTACAAGTCAAGTTCATTTTCAATATTAGAAACATATCATAATTTCCAAAACATATTAATAGTGAAAAATATATGTCACATAGCCATGCGACTATTTTAGCCAATGCTACAACATTCGTCCATATCATGTATACATACAATAACTTCTAGATGCATTCTACCCTAATTTTATTAATACTGTGTACTACTCCTAATATGCCATCAAAGAGGTTTCAATCTAGATAAGTAGGAATGGAATGTTGTACAACATCATTGACTTCTTACCCATCATGTGCAAATCAATAGAATAAATGCAAATACTCTAACATGCATAACACATCAACTGAATATAAACAAATGCATAACCAAACAATACCATTAAATGCCAATTGAATACTTATCTTTATTGGTTTCGTGGGTAGACTCCTTCTTGAGCCTTTAGCTTCATAATCTTCTTCATTCATAACAACATCATTTCTTATCCAAATGCTAAGATGGATAAGAGGTTCTTCAAGAATTGAGTTCTTCATATTCCTCATCGCTTGAGGGATCTTCTTTGAATAGTGAGATCTTGATCTTCAACAGAGCTCAGCCGGAAGCACCTGTGACACAGATGCCGTCTCACTCGAGATATCTCAGTTCTATGGGTAACTACCAGAACCATGTTTGCGCAGTTTGTGCAACAGGGTGTTTTAGTACCTTGGCTCTGAGCCAAGGTTTCCGACGAAGACCGGGAAGGTGGGTTACTAGTTTGCACAATAATTCAACGCCAAGTTATGATCCAACCCTTATTTATATGATTCACGTAAACAAACATGGAACGAACCACAAAAGCATATTCATTACCATAATGTGACAGTCATACATTTATCCTTTTGAAACACAATAATCAATCAGTCATTTAACACAACATTCACACATATATCTAGGCTACTTTAATCATTCACACATATACACAGCATGTAATGTGGAAACCCATCCAGGTAAAAACCACAAGGTGCTCTTCATCTGGCATGAGGAAATAGATGCACCTTTTGTCTACGCACAAAGCTGTAGACTCTGTTCTAGATCTTCTCTTCTTTCTTTATAGACTTTTCCTCCCTCTCATGCTCTCTGATCTTCTCTCTTCTTCTCTTCCTATTCTACTCCTACTAGCGATCCACACACAACCTGGATCGAATCAACCTTCTCTACTTGTTTGCACACTCAGCTGCAGAACCTCTACTCTGATGCACTCAGCGATACCGATTTATTCTCCCAAAACCCGTTACTTCCAGCTTAATTCAGCTTAACAACTATTAGGCTATCTATCCATCTAACTATCTCACTGTTTAACCCAACTACAACTTGGGGGTTCCTCCTTTTATAGCCTCATTATAGACTCGATACAGATCCCATACATGCTTGTTATAGACTCAATATCGACTCGATATAGACTCTAACTGACTCATTACAGACTCCTTTTAAGTCGCTTTCTCAGCCGAATTACTATATACAGCCAACAGGTTGTCTTTCTTATTCTAGTAACACAGAACGAATGGCACTATTGGCCTGACTTACAAAGATGCCTTCATGGGTGTGGCTTTCACCGACTCCAGCCGAGCTCGTACCCACGATCATTAAGGGCTATCGCTTTCTTTGAGTTATACCTTATTGTCATTTTCTGACCATTACATTATCTGCACACCTTCTTTTGCCGATATTCTTCCATGTCATCTCTTATCTTGTTCCATCCTTCTGTCGCAGCTTACTTATCTCACGCAGCTTCCTCGTCTCGTGCCTTCTCTTTGTCTTCTTCTTCTCTTTCCTTCTTTTGTCACAACATCCTTCCCTTTACCTTGATGTTGCTTACTCTGTCGTAGCTCCTTCCTCTTCTCCTTTACGCTCTTCTTCCATACTTAGGCATAATTCTACATGAATTTTCCCTTTTGTCCCGAGGCCCAACAACCCCCCAACACTCACCTATGGCTCGTCCCGAGCCATGCGAACTAATGCTCCATAAACTAATTTGCATTGATTTTGTTCTGAAAATCCTCCATGATTTTCACCAACTTCTCTGTCTCTACACGCACTTTTCTGTTTTTTGCATGTGCTCCACCAGGTCGGAAGTGACGTGTTCCACCATGACTCTTTCTACAGAGGTCGCTACCTCGCGCACCTTTTGGTGTACATGCTAAATTATGCCCGTGACTTTTTTTGCTTCTAATTGCAACTTCTCTACCTTTTCCTCGTGCTGCAGTTGTTGGGTGCGCAATGTTGTCATTTTCTACTGCAATTTGCGCACCTCTGTCGTCTTGACCTTTTTCTTCTCCAAGGGCAGTTGTTTCATCTCACTTCTTATCTTTGTTATATTTGCTTCAACCACAGTGAGCACACTCGCAATCCTTTGTGATTGCTCGTTATCCATTAGAGCTTCCCAAGTCTAGGAGACTTGGTTTACAACCTTAGCACATGTTTGCTCGACATCTTCTATTGCTTTTGCAACCAGGGTGGTTGCGTCTCTTCTGTGTGCCAGCACTTCTAGGGGTGTGCGTTAGTTTTTCAGCATTAACCTAGCATTATTATGATCTTTAACTAAGAGAATAACAAGCAAAACAACCAAACACAAGAGACAAGGAACACAATGTTTTTCCTCAGGGAAACCATAAATGGAGAAAACCCCGCAACTTCCTCAGAGACAGAATTAACACCAAAATAGTAAGTGATCTCTCGACAGCAGTAAACTTCTTCTTATCTAGCCCCAACGTCTTCTCCTTGCTCAACTATGCGCTACACTTGAGTGTGTATGAGATGTGTGTTAAATAGAGAAGTCACTTCTCTATTTATACTGCTTCCCGACATGACTAAAACGCTACTAGGGCCAACTTCACCAAGTGAGTCTAATAACCCTAGTGCCCTGGAACTGGGGGGACTTTAACTCTTAGAAAATAGGAGGGTTATCCACAATGACTTGACATGACTTGTTTACATTATAGACCCTCCCAATCAGAACATTGGGGCATGACATAATGACTCAATTACATCATAGATACATCCCGAAATAAACATCGGGTTACAAGACATAAGATACATAGATGAATACATTCTGAAGTTACAAATACATTAACACTCCCTCTTAACTAGGAAGATATTCTTTCGACACAATTTTCAGCACTGGTCTTCTTCTCTGCATCAACTGGATCATCTCGTCATCTTCATCTTTAAGTCTTCTCAGTCTTCAAGTATTCTTAGTCTTCAAGTCTTCAAGTATTCGAGTCTTCAAGTCATTCGAGTCTTCAAGTCTTCTTCATCACATGATCTACATCATCATGACTACTGGCTCATCACTGTTGGATCATCATCACATCTGGATCATCACTTGATCTGGATCGTCATCAAGTCTGGATCATCACATCTGGATCACTTGATCTAGATCATCATCAAGTCTGGATCATCATCACAACTGGATTGTCATCAAGTCTGGATCATCACATCTGGATCACTTGATCTGGATCATCATCACATGCTATCTCATAATGGTGCTATCTCGATTCTTCTCGTCACAGGAAGTTCTACAGAGTCAATCCTGTAGGCCTACCCTTCATGTAGGTCTTCATCAACGCTTATATCTGACGCTTAAGTCAGAATGGCCTGCCCAACTCTTACATCTGACCTCATCTTGTTAGAAATCCACACCCAACACTCACATCTGACCTCATCTTGTCAGAAAGGCCCAGTACTCACATCTGACCATGTGTAAACACATCGCGCCAGAATGGCTCAGCACTTATATCTGACCATGTGCAAGCACATTGCGTCGAAAAGGCTCTGCACTTACATCCAACCTCATCTTGTCAGAAAGGCACAATGCTTACAGTCGACCATGCTCGAAAGCACCGCATCGAAAGGGCTCAGCACTTAGAATCGACCATGCTCGAAAGCATCGCATCGAAAGGGCTCTGCACTTGTATTCGACAATGCTCGAAAGCACCGCATCGAAAGGGCATGCACTCACATCTGATCATGGAGGAACTAATCCTACCATCACATCAGAATGGCCCCTAGTCCCAGACTAAGCTACCCCATAACTGACCAGGTGCCTCCATTCCCAGAATGGCAGTTGCCCTTACATATGACCTACTCGTCAGAATGGCCAACACTCACATCTGACATGGGAGGAAATTAATCCTTTAGCCATGAAAGAATGGTTCAGCCCTTACATCTGATCAAGTGGGAACACATCCCTCTCTCACATCAGAATGGCTTCTTAGTCCTAGACTGAGTTTTCATGGCAACTAACCAGGCACCTCCATTCCCAGAATGGAAATAGCACTCATATCTGACATGGAAGGAACCTAAATCCTCTGACCATGACAGAATGGCTCAACCCTTACATTTGACCATGGAAGGAACTTAATCCTCTCCCATGTTAGAATGGCTCACGGACTCATCACTTCCCTTTGGAGGGAACATCAATCTGGAGAACACCAAGCTTCTCCAATACATCAGCTATCTGATCGCCTGTCGCAACATACTGGAGCTTCACTGCTCCCCTCTGCACCATATCCCTGATATAGTGATACTTGATCTCGATATGCTTCGACTTGTCAAGGAACACTATATTCTATGACAACTTCATGCAACTGTGGTTGTCACAATGTATACAAGTAGCATCCATCTAGAGATCAAATAAATCAGACAGTAGCTTTCGCATCCATACTGCCTCACAACTAGCTGAACAAGCTGCGACATACTCTGCTTCAGCTGTACTCAGTGCCACACAGGATTGCTTCCTGCTAAACCAAGAGGTCACACCTGATCCCATACTGAAGCAACATCATGAAGTGCTCTTCCTATCGATGGCATTGCCTGCCCAATCTGAATCAACATAACCTTCCAGGTTAATCTTCTGATTCGACTCATACTTGATCCCATAATCAACTGTACCCCTCAGATACCTCAGAATATGCTTTGCAGCAATCAAGTGAACATTTCTCGGATCTATCAAGAAATGGCTCAAGGTGTTCACAGCAAAGCAAATGTCTAGTCTCGTGTTTGTCAGGTACATCAAGGACCCAATCATCTGACGATACATCGTAGTATCAACCGACTCTGATGAAGCATCGCTCAATAGCTTCAGGTTCGATGCCATAGGTGTGGCCATGGCTTTGCAGTCCATCATCCCAAACCTCTTCAGGATCTCTACTGCATACTTCCCTTGTCTAAGGAAGATTCCATCTGCAATCTGCCACACCTCCATGCCTAGGAAATAATGCATCATACCCAAGTCCTTCATTTTGAACTCGGCATCAAGCTTTCTCTTCGTATCAGCAATCAACCCATCCATGCCTGTGACAAATAGATCATCTACATATAGTAGGAGCATCACTGGGTTGCCATCTTCAACCTTGTAGTACAGGTTGGAATTTGCTTTAATCTTGGTAAAGCCCAAACTGGATAGAAAGCTGTCAATTCTGCCATACCAAGTCTTGGGTGCCTGTTTCAAACTGTACATGGCTTTCTTCAATCTGCATACATGAGACTCTCTGTCATGTGTCTCAAAACCGAGTGGTTGTTCTACATACACTTCCTCTTCTACTACACCATTCAAGAAAGCAATCTTGACATCCATCTGGTGTATCTTCCATTTCATCACTACAGCCAGAGCTAGTACTGATCTGATGGAAGTGTATTTGGCTACAGGTGCAAAGGTTTCTTCATAATCTATTCCTTCTTTCTGAGAGAAACCTCGAGCCAAAAATCTTGCTTTATATTTTTCAATGCTACCGTCTGCAGCATGCTTGATTTTGTAGATCCATTTGGAAGTTACAACTGACTTCCCTTCTAGTCTTGGGACAACATCCCAAACATTATTCTTCATGATCGATTGGTATTCTTCGATCATAGCATCCTTCCATTCTTTCCGTTCTGCCGCTTCTTCATAACTGGAAGGTTCTTTATCAATGAAATCACATAGTAAAGGTACATACCCGGAACAGGATCTGGTCCTCTTTCTTTCTCTGTGATTCTCTTTTGGAGCCCCATATCTTTTCGCACCTTGGATAATTTCACGTACCCAAGCAGGTTTCCTCTTATGAGGATTCTTCTCCAGAGGTGGATCTATAGGTCTTTGTGGTTCTTCAAATTCTCGATCTTCTTCTTGAGTTTCTTCGTTCATGGTTGTATCATGAATTCTGGGTGCTTCTTCTTCTTCAGGTTCTTTAGCAGGTCTCTTTCTGGATTTGTTGTAAGCTATATCTTCATCAAATGTCACATCCCTGTTGATGTCAATCTTCTTGTATCATGGGAAATATATTCTGTAATCCTTCGAGCTTTTAGAGTATCCCACAAATATACCCTTCTTTCCTAAAGGATCTAATTTTGTTCTCTTCTCTTTTGGAATGTGTATGTACACAAGACAGCCGAATATTTTGAGATGGCTGACTTCTGGTTTCTTGCCGGAGAAGACTTCTTCAAGAGTCTTGTTCTCGAGTACTCTATGTGGAGTACGATTCTGTACATACACCGTTGTTCTGGCAGCTTCCGCCCAAAGATGCATAGGAAGATATTGATCATGAAGCATAGCTCTTGCAGCTTCCATGATAGTTCTGTTCTTCCATTCCACAATCCCATTATGTTGTGGATTATAAGGAGTGGACAACTCCCTCTTAATCCCTGATTCTTTACATAGCTCTTTGAATTCATTCGAAGTGAATTCTTCGCCATTATCTGATCAAAAAGTCTTGATATTCTTTTCAGTGTGATTCTCGATCAAGGCTTTGAATTCCTTGAACTTGCTGAATAATTCGTCTTTGTTCTTCATGAAGTAAACCCATGTCTTCCTAGAAAAATCATCAATAAAAGAAACATAATATACTTACCCGCTTAGTGAGCTTGATGACATAGGACCGCATACATCGGAGTGGATGATTTCCAAGATTCGTTTTGCTTTACTTTCGCTACTTGGAAATGTCTTCTTTGTGTTCTTTCCTTTCGCACATCCTTTGCAGACCCCATAATGTTTTGCTTGTATTTCTGGAAGACCTTCAACAACTTTGCTTGCAAGAGGTAGTGCTATGTAATGCACATTTGTAAGTATTCTATGCCATAGTTCATTTGGCTCTACTGTGTCATGGACCACGCCTTGTTCTGGATGGCCCTTCAATTTGTACAAACCTCCTTCTTGTTCACCAATCACTATTGCATCATCAATAGTTTTTCCTTTTGGCCACATAATAACTTGACCATCTATGAATGCAACCCTCATTCCTTTTCCATCTAATGCTGTTATGGAGAGAAGTTTCTTCTTGAGTCCTAGCATAAACAAAACTTCCTTCATTGTTATAGACTTTCCAGAGTCTAGCTTATAGGAAGATTCCCCACTACCTTTTATTGGATATTGGTAGTCATCTCCTAGCTTCACCTTGTGAGGTGATTCATGTTCTAACAGTCTCACAAAGGATTCCTTGAATCCAGTCATATGTTTGGAAGCCCCACTGTCTATAGGCCAATCATCAATTCCATGAGTAATGTTTCCCGTGAGAGCAGAGATCAAAACATATTCATCCTCACTTGAAGAATATTTACTTTCATATCTGGTTCTCTTTGATGAAGGTTCATCATCCTCTACAACATGAGCATGATGTCTTATTTTGTTTCCCTTCTTCTTGTGAGAGATACTTTTGTTCTTAGGACAATCTCTAGCAAAGTGTCCTCTTTCATCACATGTATAGCAAATGTACTTAGACCTATCTCTAGGCTTTCTAGAGTTATTCCTATGATCAGAGTACTTACTTCTGTGATGGTTGGATCTGGGTTTCTTGGATTGTACTGTGAGAGCTTGATCTTCACTTCCCATCTTCTCTTCTCGAGCTGCTATCCGAGCTTCTTCTTGAGAACATTCTTCCCATAGTTTGTTGAACCTTACTAACTTCTTTCTAGCATAGATCCCTTGAATGAAGGAATCCCATGTACTAGGGAGATCATTCAAGGTGGTCATCACAATTTCTGCATTCTCCACTTCTTCATCTACCGCTTCTAATTGTTCTTTGATCTGAGAAACCCTTGTGAAGTAAGACTAGATGGTCTCTGCATTTTGGATCTTCACATTCTTTAATTGATTCCTCAGAGTCATCTTCTGGTTTATGTTCTTCCCTTCAAACAATTTGGTTAGGGCATCAAACATAGCTTTAGGTGTCTTGAGAGAGGACACCTGTGGGATAAGGTGATCCTTGATAGAATCAGCAATGATCATATTTTCCATAACCAACTTCTTCTTATGCAAGGCCTTAGCCTCATCTCCCTCTGGAACTGGAACCTCCTCATGGATGTAGGAGTCCAACTCATTATCTTTTAGGACCAGGGAGATCCTATACTTCTAGGTTCGGAAGTTATCAGCTCCCTCAAGATTTTCATCAAGCTTGGTATGATGAGACATCTTAACTGAGAACCTCAAATGGAAATATAAAAGATTTAGATCTTACCAGGTCAAGATGTCGGATCTGGATTTGGAACTGAAATCTTACAGTGCTAAATCATGAGCAAATTAGGGTTTTGCTTTTATGGAATTTTGTCCAACCAAATGCTTTGAAATTGATCCCTAACTTCGATTTTGGGGAGGAGATCAATCCAGGCCCGGCCTCACTGAAAAATTCCTCTTCTGTGAAAAGCCCTAATTTTCGGCAGTAGTGTCAGGTCCAAAACTGAAAAACCTCAAAATTGGATTCTGCTTCGATAGAAAGATGCACCCTAAGGAGGAGAGTTATTCCACCTTACTTTTGCTAAAAATATGTGGAGGAAGATCCACAAACTAGGAATCCCTAGTTCTCGCAGCTGCACAGTGTCTTCTTCTCAGGTTAGCTCTGATACCATGTTAGTTTTTCAACATTAAGCTAGCATTATTAGGATCTTTAACTGAGAGAATAACAAGGACAGCAATCAAGCACAAGAGACAATGAACACAGTGTTTTTCCTCGGGGAAACCATAAATGGAGAAAACCCTGCAACTTCCTCAGAGATAGAATCAACACCAAAATAGAAAAGCCCAAAACAGTAAGTGATCTCCCGACAGCAGTAACCTTCTTCTTATCTAGCCTCGGTGTCTTCTCCTTCCTCAACTATGTGCTACACTTGAGTGTGTATGAGATGTGTGTTAAATAAAGAAGTCACTTCTTTATTTATATTGCTTCCTGGCATGACTAAAACCCTACTAGGGCCGACTTCACCAAGTAAGTCTAAGAACCCTAGTGCCCCAAAACTGTGGGAACTTTAACCCTTAGACAATAGGAGGGTTACCCACAATGACTTGACATGACTTGTTTACATTATAGATCCTCCCGATTGGAACATCGGGGCATGACATAATGACTCAATTACATAATAGATACATCCCGGAATAAACATCGGGTTACAAGACATAAGATACATTGATGAATACATTCCGAAGTTACAAATACATCAACAGTGTGCTTGGTCTCCTTTGCTCCTCTAACTGAATTACTTTTTTCTTAAGGTCCACTGCTGTCTTGCCTAGCCAGAAGGAGCTTGTCTTCTGATGATATATCGTGTGATATTTCAACATCATCCAGATTCGAACAACCAAGATTTATGACCTATTTAAGTTTATGCTTACTTACTTCCTCCTTCCTTTCTTCTTGTGTGGTTCTTTGCATTTTGACCTTGATTTTGTTGATAGTCTTTGCCGAGTGTTTCACTTGCTTTTCAAGGGTATTTCCCCTTACCTGAATCTCTGTAACTGTTGCTTTCTATAAAGCATGCACATCCTTCAATTGTATTTTTGAGAAATCTAAACATATCTGGCCAGTAGTGCTTCCCACCTCATTGGGATCCAGGTTTTCTAACTCCAGCACATCTCTGCTTAGTTGTACTTTATTGGGGTGATCTTCTCTAGGTCGTAGAGTGTCTTCTACTTCTGACGCGCAAGGTACGTCATGCGGCAGGGGTATCTGCTGTAGATGCTCTACTGCAAGTTTGATTGCTTCGATTGTTCTTCCTATATCATTCAGCCTATCTGTAATGGTATTAGTGAGTTGATTCTACTGTCGTCCAAGGTCGTCGAACCATGTTTGTGCAACTTTTTTTAGGGCCTCTTCCAAGGCTATGACTTCCTCTTCATCCATACAAGAAGTATTGGCTTCTTTATTAGCCTTTCATTTCTTGTGTAGAGGTTCTATTTGTGCTTCTTCGTTCTGCGCATCCTTCTATTGGTGCTCTAGCGGCGGATCATTCTAAGGCTAATTGGGATGAGCTTGACCCGACCTTGTTGCGTCTATTTGTTGGGTATTCTTCTCTCCCATAGGTGGTGATCCCTCATGTTTCCATTATTTTGGCCAATCACTAAGAACAGTCTGTAGATATTCTTCTATGAGCATATATTGTGTTTCCAACCACTGTCCTCGGGGGTCTCGACGTGGTTGGATGTATACATAGTACGGTGCTAATTGACAATTAACAGTATGTTAAAATCTAAACATGGTATTTGCGCTAACCCTTACCTGTTGCTTTACCAAGTTCCTCGAAGCTTCATTATGGACAAAGAATTCAATGTTGCTACTAAGCTGTATGTCTTTGTCAGGCGAGAACCACAAGTTCTGGTATCTCGCTCCTCTACAGGGGACATGTAAGTCTACCAGCTGATACTTCGCTGGCTCAGACCACACAGTAAACAAAATTAAAATTATCAACCAAGCATAATGGACAGGAGTACCTTCTTCTTGTGCTGAAGTGACATCCTAGAGCAGTTCATTAAGCAAGATTTGGGACAAATTGATTTGAACTCCTTCTGCACAGAGTGCAACCAGCATTACTATGCCTGTAGTACATTGCTTTGGTCTTGAGACACACAGCAGCTTATGCGTTAATATCGTGGCGACCATACGAGTAGCAAGGTCATTTATGGATGATACTAGGAATTCTTCTCCAAAGTTGACCAAGACATACTTTTCCTTGACCTGCGCAATCTTAGTTGGGTGCTTGCCTTCCTCAAAGGTTGCTACTGGGTCCTCCCCAACTCTCGAAAGTCTTGTGATTGCTGAGATGAGATCAAAATCAATAAAATGTGGCTTTTCTAACCAAAGGAAACCTGTGTGAAATACTACCAGCAATTGTTTTACATAAATATCCACTTCTTTGGTCCAACCAAAGTGCGACATGAAAAGAAGTGACAACAACCCTGACTTTTCTAATCCACATGCCAATTGCATTGGAACAAACTGGTTTAGTAATTTCGATGTATCTCGAACCAACTTCATATAATTCTTCCTTACCAGGTTGCTGAGTTTACTGGTGTCGCAATCTTGAAAGTGTAGTTTTTCCAGGTGAGGCAGGATAACCTGCAATACTTTCATATATTTCAGTTTTTAGGTGCTACCAGTGTAGCATGGCCCTTTGCAGGGATGTTGACCAGTGGCGCATCTGTCCTCCTTGGTGCAATGTAGGGTGGAAATAAGTTCATGGTTTCGAAGTCCTCTTGCTCTTTTTGGGTCAGTGGTGTTGTTGGGCCTTTGTCCTTCCTCAACTTCTTCATCGATTGCTTCCCTTTTAGAACCAGTGGAGATTTGCGTTCCTGCATTCTACGATTTTCTAACGGTCGAGGTGGAACCTGGCCCATAGTTGGCCGGGCCTGGTCCTTGGGGCTCTATGTCATGTACTACACGGCATGGGAGTAGCGGATATAGGTCTCACAGGGGAGTTAACACTTACTATCGTAATAGAGATAATCTGGTTTCTTCTCATTGAGTTACCTACAATACTCGCTCCTTCTGGTCCTAAATAAAATGATTCTGGATATGGTAATAAGGCATAATATGAAACAAAAGCTTCTTGACTGCTGTTGTTTACATGAGCATTCTGAACTTAGAAAGTACTCCCTTTCGAACAACCTGGGATGGCAGCGTGGGTTATTTAAGGAAACTTTTTCGGCACGCCGTCACTTAGCTGGCATTTATACATACAATTATTGTTATTCATGGTGGTCATAGTCCCAAGGTATGCCACCCGATTCTATTGAGATTTTCGAATTAATGTATGACAACTACAATGCCAATACTTTATTTAATTACTGTGCCAATCATGGCATCGATTTATGATAGTGTCATTTTGTTTGAAACTTATGCTTTTCTTCGTAGCTCTCCCATCTTGTTGTCGCACTCCTTGCAACTTAGCTTTCCTTCTCTCAATGTTATGAAACGTTAGTATAACTCCCTTCCTTCCCCCCCCTTTTTTTAATGTCATGTCTAACAGGGTACCGTGTATTTTCATACGTGCAATATCTTGCCACTTCGCACATTCCTTCTGACACTTGGAGATTATGGAGGATGGGTCACTATCATCTAGATGCTTTGTGATATTATAACACGTCATGTAGTTATGGGTAGTTATGTTGCATTAATGGAAGTCTGTGTCCATAGCAGCATCCACTGTTGGATGTTCACTTGTGAAATCAAATGTCTAGGTAAATCTTACAGCTAAGCTTTCCTACTCAATGGTTCCTCACCGTAGCTCTTCTGACGTGTACCGACTTCTCGGGACCATCCCCAAAGTGTGGATGAACCGGTGAACCCATTCCTTTCGCGGATATTCTTACCAAATTGTGCGACAGTTCTCAATATGCTTACCAGGATCTGTCAGTCCTGCATATTTTAGATCAGGGCAGCTGATGTTTTTGCCAAATCTGATCTCCATCAATCTCTTACATTGTGGTCATTCATAGATAGATTGCTTGTGTGAACCCCACCATCTAGCGGACATTTTTCATTACATAGTCCAAGGCGGACAATCAATGTGATTAGGTAATCCTTCATATGTAGGCAACGTGCTTGCCTCAGCCCCTACCCTTCGAACAACTCTTGTGACTCTTGCACATCTGTGCATGGAGACTTCATGTAGCCTGTTTTGCCAATTTTCCAGAGCATTGCTTGAGTCGAACGTGCACAATCTTACACTTCGCCAACTCAGGTTTCCATCAACTGTGGGGTTAATATAGTCTTCCTTCAAAGACACGATGTTATACATCTGGTCCATATAATTCTCTTGCCCTTCTCTATGCACATGCTCAACATATCGTTGTCCTTCAAACGGATCAATGGGCGCAACCACACTTATTTCAGAGTCTTCGAAAGACAAGATCCTTTTCTTGAAGTTTATAACAGTTTGGTTGTCTATTTCCCAATCAATTCCTAAAATTGCAGGATGTGGGTTTGTGTCATCGACAATATCAATAACTTTGAACTTAGAATATGTTCTCAACCCTTCGACTTCCATAGGTACTTGTGTCAATCTACCAATTGGTAGAACCTTCGACTGGTTTCCAAGCCTTAGCTGGATAGGAGACTAGTCTAGTCATGGCTTATTCATGCTGTCCCATGTTTGTCTTGTCAATATATTGACATCTGAGCCCAAGTATAATATGATATAGTCCATAGCATAATCTCCTATATGCGCAGTCATTCGCAGTTCTCGTCCTGTCTTCATTTTTCTCCCGATATGATTAACTCTTTTCTCAGATCGCAGGTCTTATGAGGTTTCTTCTATGAGTGTTGTTAATTCTGCGACAACATCTTTATCATGCCTTAGTGCTAAACAAATTTTCAAAAGGTCTTTGAACTTACTAACCTTTTTCATTGGCAGATTCCTGATTAGTTGTTCAAATCTTTCGAGCATAGCTCTAACTTGTCCAGATGTCGATGGCTAATTGGTATCAACAAAGTCTTGTCGCACCTCGAAGAAGACTTCTTTCTCTTGTTGAACATATAGCGGAGCTTTCTTTTGTGACACAGGTCTTACCTACGGTTGTCCTTATTGCATACTTTGGTCTGCTTCTGTCGCAGCACCTCCTCTTGTGACTACAACAATGTTGTGTTGTCTTAGCTCGACATAAATAATCTGAATATTCAGATTTGGGTTCAGATTTGGATTCGACACTGGGTTGGGGTTAATGACAGTTCTAGCTTGCCATTTTGGAATAAGTTGCAGACACTGTTCAATAGTGTGATCAAATGCTTTACAATATGTACAATTTTTCGCAGGTCTTTTACAATCTTAGGCAAAATGTCATGGCTTCCCACAATTATAACATACGATTTGGATTCTTCCTCGACCAAATCATCCTCCTTGTTGTTGTCCTCGACCTCTAAAATTCCCACCCCCGTTTACGGAGGGCATTGTTGTTGTTGAGGATACTGATTTTGTTGGTATTGCGGTTGAGGATATTGTTGTTGTTGATATTGCGCAGGCTGATACTAAGGCTGCGCTCATTTAGCTTGCATTTGCTCATCATTTTTCATTAAGTAGGTATCCATCGTTTTTTCTTCTAGTTGCTGAAGTGCACTACAATCTTTCTCATCATGACCTACCGATCTACAAAATTTACAATACAGACTAGCAGGTGCACTTACAATCTTTTGTAAGTATAGATTTCCTCATACTTGTGACCTCTAGTCTGAAATATTCTACACCAAGGAATTCCTTGGGTGTTTATGGGTTAGGCGCACTTGCTGTGACATAGTTCATCAGTGCCGAACAATTGTCTTTATGGTGTCCATTTGATATGCATCTTGTACACCATATTTCTTCCTGAACCTAGTTTTCCTCTTTTAATGTCCTGGAGCTGCACTGTAAGATTAGCCAACTACGACTGAATTTGCATCATTCCCGAGCCAGTGTCCCCAACTAGTGAGGCTTCTAACTTCATTATTATTTTAAGAGCCTCTGTTTGCGATATGAGTTTATGTTGCATCAACGGGGTTTGCATATGTGGCAGCAAGGCGGTAATGAACCATTCCTTGTGTTGCACATCTAACATTTGGAAACTCACTTTGACCATTAATGTCTTGAATCTCTAGTCAAAATCCCAAACATACTTTGTCGGTAGCTGCTTAATATCTTTGATCTCAGTGATGCATTGTGATTCAAACTTCAGCTTTTTGAATTCATCTATCAACCCGGGTCAAATCTTGTTGAGTGTTTTTGGGACAACTCCTATTGGTATTATGGAAAATTTCATATACCAGTCCAACGCACGACCTCATAGCGTTGTGATCATCTGTGCTTTCTTGATATTCTCATCCTAGATTTGTCGTACAGTCTAGACAACATCACACAAAAACCAATGTTGCTCTAGGTCTTCCATCCCATTCCCATTGAATATTGGGAGCTTAATGTCAGTTCCAGCCAATGGATTGATTACTGCTGTATTGACTGTTGGTACAGTTAGAACAAAACTTGGACTAGTCGAAATTCCTTGTCTGCTATTTATAGCATTAGTACTACTCGTATTTATAGAAATATTTGGAGACAAGTCTCGTGATCTTACCTTTGGTACTGTAGGCGAGTTGTGTGCACGTTCTTGTTCTGGAGCTTCAGTCGACTCTTTGGACTCTTCATCACCTTTTGAGATCAGCTGATATTCCTCTTCCTCGTCACAAGAACCTTCATCTAAGTATGATGCGAACTCGTAGCCTTCTTCTTCTGGATTTGTGCTGCAACTCCCTGATCCGAACATAGTTTTTCATCTTTTGTCGGACCTGAATCTTCTTCCGCTTCTTAAAAATATAGGCTCTAGTTCAGTTCCACTATCTCCTGGGAACATCTCACTCTAGGGTTCTGTTGAGACATAGCCACCCTTTGCTATTCAGACTAGCATTCGCATAATGCCTTTTTTCACATAAAAATATTTTTATCCACGCCTTTAAAGATAACAGGTATCTGCTACGTGGTCCTTGGAAAAATTTTCGTTTTGCCTCACTGTATGAGGTTATTGTGTCAACAACAAACTTAGTAATATATCCTTCTAGGATATTATCTACCCAAAAATCCATAGCCCTTGATATAGGGTTGTTTACTCTTTTCCAACGCTCGATCAAGAACGAGATCCACTCTTTTGGTTATCCTCCTTAGAAATTCCTTTGTTAGGTTGCTAGCTTACACAACCACTCGTGAAACACAATGGGAAACTCAGCAAAGAAAATCTTGTGAATGTCTAAACAAATATACCGCTCTAACCACTTTATCGGCATCCACCGAGATCCTTCACTTTCTTTTCGAGCAAACTCTAACTCTTTGGTGTCCACCTAGTCTTGGATCTTCGGTTTCATGGGTTGCCAAAACATATCCCTCACCACAACACTTTAAGGTCCCACCAACAAAACCATTTGTTGGATTTTTTGTCCTTCTCTCACACTGGACCCAGGTTCAGTCCCTTTTTGGTCAGCACAACAAAGTCCAAGATATCGGCCCAACGAAGCAAAGCTCAACCAGCAGCAACTACGACACAGATGTCATCTCACCTGAGATATCTCAGTTCTATGGGTAACTACCAGAACCACGTTTCGGCAGTTTGTGCGAGAGGGTGTTTTAGTACCTTGGCTCTGAGCCAATGTTTCTAATGAAGACCGGGAAGGTGGGTTACTAGTTTGCATAGTACTTCAATGACAAGTTATGATCCAACCCTTATTTATGCGATTCACATAAACAAATAGTAAACATACAACATAAGCATATTCATTACCATAATGCGATAGTCATACATTTATCCATTTGAAACACAATAATCAATGAGTCATTTAACACAACATTCACACATATATTTAGGCCACTTCAATCATTCACACATATACACAACATGTAACATGGAATCCCGTCCGGGCAAAAACCAAAGGTGCTCTTCATCTGACATGAGGAAATATATGCACCTTTTGCCTGCGCACAAAGCTGCAAACTCTGTTCTAGATCTTCTCTTCTCTCTTTACAGACTTTTCCTCCCTCTCACGCTCCCTGATCTTCTCTCTTCTTCTCTTCCTATTCCACTCCTATTAGCAATCCGCACACAACATGGATCGACTCAAACTTCTCTACTTATCTGCACACTCAGCTACAAAACCTCTACTCTGATGCAATCAACGATACAGAGTTATTCTCCCAAAACCTGTTACTTCTAGCTTAATTCATCTCAACAGCTATCAGGCTGGCTATCCATCTAATTGTCTAACTATCTCATTGTCTAACCCAACTACAGTTTGGGTTCCTCCTTTTATAACCTCATTACAGGCTATATACATATCCCATACATGCTTGTTACAAACTCAATATCGACTTGATACAGACTCTAACTGACTCATTACTGACTTCTTTTCAGTCGCTTTCTCAGTCAACTTACTATATCAATCCAACAGGTTGTCTTTCCTATTCTAGTAACACATAAGGAAAGGAAATATCGACTTGACTTACAAAGATGCCTTCACGCATGTGGCTTCCGTTGGCTCCAGTCGAGCTCGTACCCATGACCGTTAAGGGTTGTCGCTTTCTCCGCATTATGCCTTATTATCATTTTCCAACTGTTACATTATTTGCATGCCTTCTTTTGCCAATATTTTGCCATGTCATCTCATATCTTGTTTTGTCCTTCTGGTGTAGCTTCCTCGTCCCACGCCTTCTCTTTTCCTTCTTCTTCTCTTTCCTTCTTCTGTCGCAACATCCTTCCCTTTCCCTTGATGTTGCTTCCTCTGTCGTAGCTCCTTCCTCTTCTCCTTTACACTCTTCTTCCATACTTAGGCATAATTCTACATGAATTATTCCCTTCTGTCCTGAGGCCCAACAATGCTTGAAGATACAATTTTTATCATTAACATGAATTAAAAAAAATAAAACATGACTTTAAACTTACGTATGCAATGTCTAAATATTTTCTTTCTAGTAGATAGTCTAATAGGCATACAAGTCTAGTTGAGAGGATTCAAGGTAAGTTTGCACTGTGAGCTTGACACCCAATTGGTGCTTCTAGTCTTTTCTAGATTAAAATCCATTTTTATTTCACAAATACAAATGTAGAGGCACTATTTCAATGTTATCCCTACTTTGAATATAATGTATTATCTTGATCTCTCGTTCTTCAATCTACAAAAACAATTTGGTCTTTGTTTTAGACTTGGAAAAGAAGAATCGACGTTCCGATAGGTTTCACTAGGTGGATTGCAATTTTTTGATGAGGATAAGCACAATTCATGACTAGCAAAGCCATTGTAATGATTGTGTAGGCAACTATTGTTTAATTTTGGGTTAGGTTTTTTTTTTTAGTGAACGAAGGGTATGCACTCACGTTTTTCTCATTGTTTGGCCTATATTTCTTGTGGTTTTCAATTTCAAGGGCATGCATGTTGAATTTATAGTTGAAAATTAACTTTTCAAATCTGGGCAGTACGATGTTAGTATGTGTAGAGAACTACAAAGGTTAACACTACAAAATAAAGGTTTTAATAAATACTTATGTTTTTCCTTTTCAAACCTATGAGCTTTGGACACGAGCCATTTTCATGACATTAGTTATGGCCTTTGGTGGTTTTAGGGTCATTTTAAACCTTCTATTATTATAACAAGAGCCACGTGGTGGAAATGTCCCTGACATTGCCACATGCTTTTTCCAAAAGGAAAAATGCCTTGGGAAGAGTAAGAAAGAACACTCCAAGAGCATTTTTTCTATGTAACGCTTCTAAACATCTTAAAATTACTATATGCCATAACATAATAGCATAAAACTGTGAAAGCAAGGAGAAAAAATTATGTCATTGAACATTAGCAAATATGCATCAACTGTGGCGATATGACACTATTTGCAAAAAAACATAAAAGTGTAGAATTGCAGAAGCAAATAATTTGTTCCATGATAGTAATCAACAACAACATATAAATAAATAGAAAAAAAACAGTCTCAACAACAACATATAATTAAATAGAAAAAAATATTGTCTCTTATCATTAGAATAGAGACTTTGTAAAGATTGTGCTATTAAAAACATAATTCAATTTCATTAAAAATGTTATATATTTCAAAATTTTGTGCTAACATATATGAAAAACCAAGAACCATATGACTAGATACACAAACTTGATACAAGGTTAAATATTAGACTAATTTAACTTGGCTAATAATTTATGTGTTATTGCAGCTTGACTATGGACTTTGTTTATTGGCTCTTNGTCACCATCCTTCACATTAGTGATGCAACAATCAAGGTTGGTCCTTTTGCAACAACCTTTGATGCAACAATAAAGGCTAGTCCTTTTGCAACAACCTAGAAGATGAAGATGACATTAAGAAATTTTAATTTCTAGGAAACTTTAGGAGAAGTTACAATAACCGTGATTTTCAGAGTTACTATGGAATAAGTAATCATGTGGAATTAACAATTCTCTGCATGATGCTATTTTGGGGGAAATGACCTTGGATCATGCTTGGTTTCCGTCTTTCAACAAATTAAGAGCCCTTTACTTTACAATGACAATTATTCAACCTTTGATTGGTACCTTTCCCAGGAAAACAATTTAGTTCGTAATTGCTCAAACAAGTTTATTAAACCCTCTTCGTCCCACCCGCGATCCCACCCCAGCCAAACCCCAACTCAGGTTTTGTCTAGATTCTTCACTGCTCATAACAAGAAAATTATAAGCTATTACCAAGGATGAGAGAGTCGTTAAGGCTGATAACTGGTTAAAAGTGTACTCCCAACCAAAAAAAAAAAACAGTGCTATATTTGCTATATTTTGTTTAACATACACATTTAGGCTTCAAAGGTGGTTTCTAACTGAATTGGCATGAAATGAGTTTTAACTGAGTTAAAATATATGTTTTGCCTCGGAATTGCAGTAAACAAGAACTCGATTTCCCATTATTCTTCTCTATTTCGTGCATCCACTTACAATTTCCTTAGACGATGCAAGGCCAAACTGGACGCATGTCAAAGCCACCTGCGAAAACCGGGTGACTACTTCCGTCGTGCCAGTAAATGAAGTGACTGACTTCTTCACTCACTAGTATTCCAATAACATTGTGCCAGTAAGAAAGCAAGCAACTGTTATTCCTCGTCTTCTAAGTCTGTACGTGAAAAGCAAGCAACCAAACAACGAAGCTAGCGGAACAGAAAAAGAAAATGAAGATTGTGTGCGACAAATAGGAGAGCTGGTTATAATAAGTACTTCATAGTCGTGCCACTCCCTCGTATACAGACTCAGACATAGAATGGCCGACCATTGCTTTTCAATGGCCCCGTGGCAGTTGATATGCACGTGACTTGAAGTGTGTTGTGGGCGGCGTTGCAATCGAATCAGCAGAGTCTGGGCATAGTGGTTTTGGTCGTTTTTAGACCGTAGTTGCAGCTGTGTTTTGTATAAAATATTGTGATGAAAGTATAAAGGATCGTGAATGAATGAATGAAACCTCAAAATTCAAAGGGCTTTAGAATTAAGTTTTATCAAATTGACAAATCACCTCTTAATTTGTGTTTTCTATATTTTCCAGGTATTTATTAATGTCCCATGGTATTTTAGTGCATTGTACTCCATGTTGAGTCCATTCCTGACGCAGCGTACTAAGAGCAAATTCGTCATAGCATGCGAAGGAAAAGTCATAGAGACCTTGTATAAGTATGCATAATTCCTTCTCTGATGCAGTGAAAATGTTATTTAACCTTTGATTTAACTTGCATATTTATATCTCGAGAGAATGTGCCTATAGAGTATGGGGGACTTAGAAGGCCCAAAGATGTAGATTTTGGTCCTCACAAACCTGTAGCAGAGTTCTCCATTAGAGCTGGGGAGAAAACCAATCTTGAGATCGAGGGGGTGGAGGTAATGTATGTCAATAATTGCTCAAGTTTGCAGACTTTGTGATAGTGCATGCATTCAAATTTGGCTCTTTGGCTTCAGTTTTGTTTACAATATACTTCCAAATTTGATAAGGTTTAGCTTTCACTCTTTTTATTTTATGGGTGTTAGATTTGAGGTTGAGTTTGTCCTCGGGATCTATGGGATTGGGCTTTTTGTTTGTTTTGTATTCCTGTATGTTTTATAGATATGGTGTTTACTGAGAATTCTCACATTTAAGTATAGGATGAATAATTGTGTAGAAATTCATCTTTATGTTTTAGGGTTCAGGTTTGTGCTTGATTCCTTCTCAGTTTTGTAAATATTAGGCTTTGCGTTGCATTTTTGTTTAGAAAAAGGCTAAAAGTTGATTTTCCTTGTGCTGTTGAGTATTGTTCAGGCGGGCGCAACAATCCTCTCAGCCTCATAGTTGGTGGGTGGGATGTTGATTATTGGTCAGAGTTTATTCCAAGTGCACAGGGAAGCTATGCAACTCTAATTGACAAGAGGAGAACGTTATCTTCATTTGATTTAGTGATATCAACCTATAATAATCATTAACGTTAATTAGCTACAAATGAGCTCGACATCATCACATTAACTTATGATTATTATTTTTCTCCACGTTAATTGTTTATCTTCATGTTAATAATATCGTGGTTAATCAAGATTTAGTGATTTCACGTTATCATGCATAAAGTGAAGGAATTAAAAGATCCGTTTCCCCTACAATGTCAATTATCTAGCCTTTGGGTGGTAACTTTCTCATGAAAACAATTTAGTTCATAATGGCTCAAACAAGTTTATTAAACCCTCTTCATCCCATCCCATCCCACCCCAGCCAAACCCCACCTCAGGTTTTGTGGAGATTCTTCAATGCTCATAACAAAGAAAATTATAAGCTCATTACCAAGGATGAGAGAGTCATTAAAGACTGATAAACTGGTTAAAAGTGTACTTCCAACCAAAATACCTGACTTGCCAAATCATTTTCCTTGAAATCTTGAAATAATGTTGATTAAAGAGATAAGCTGCTAGAGAAATCTCCTCAGATGTTGGTTTCTGCTTGAAATCTTTGAGTTGATTTTGATGACATGAGATCTGCTACATCTCCTCAAGCATTGATCTCTTTCCATAAAATCTGGGATATGGTTGCCACTTGTTTATCTGATCACCACCTCATCCTTTCACTGTTAATGTTTGACCTTCAAATCTGGAGTACTCTGTTAATTTCACCATCACAAGTTGTCTCTATTCAATCTGCTGCTACATAAATGTTGTTTACATGATTAGTCTAAGAAAACATGCTCAATTCCGACATCTAAAACTCGAAGAAGAATGATAGTAAATTTCTTATGAATAATGTGTATGCATAGAACCCTCATAGATAATGAACATAACTTGCAACCATGCAGTACTTTGGAAATAATAGAAGGAATTATGTTGCAAAAATCGATCATTATTCCTACTTTAGCCTCATATTTACCCCTGTAAAACTTTGAAAATGCTTTATTTGAGTATAATACAAAGCACCTTATTCTCTGCTAAAGATATAGACTTGATTAATGTCACGATGCTTCATAGATAACTCTTAGCTAATGCATGGATAATAAGCAATTCATAGCAAACAACCCTAGTGAACTATAAAAGGGCAGGTGATAACATGTAGGTAGTTGAGGCACACCAACCATAAGTTAAGTGGTTATGTTAATCGATAAAGTAGAAGATAAACCATTCATAGAAATCAAAATATTCAAATTATTTATCTTCATCAAAATTATCAATAAGTTGTTATTATATATAGATATTGACCTTTTTCATCATGAATTTAGTAAACTTGTATACAAAATTGTAACCTATCTCTGTGTTTTATTTATTTTTAATTGCAATTCAGTTTTTTATTATGTTGATATAGAAAAGTTTTAGAGAAGGGTTTTTTGGCTTTGTGGAAGCAAAATATGATTTAGAATTCCTTGATACTTTATTTTGATCCAAGCTCTAAGTCCTTAGATGCTGGTTTGGGTTAGTTGTTAAGCATATGATACCTGGAAGCATATTTTTAGAGAGTTAGATCTGGATGCTTTGTATATATATATACTCTGCTTTATGTTGAGAAAATATATTCGAAGAGAGTTAGATATGGACTTTGTACATATATTGATTTTACAATTTCTTAGTTACAGGTAGACAATATGGATCTTATTCTTCAAATTGACGTTAAGGAAAAGAAAAACTGAAAAGACAAAGAAGTAAAATTTATTTTTTTAACTATAAAACAATATTCTACTACTTTAGTCTATAAAAATTCAACTTTAATATAAAAAATGTGACTTGTGTTTCATTCTAAATTTAAAATAATATAAAAATGACTTTCATTCTAAATTAGAATAAAAATATATTTGTTTATGTGAAAATAACTTTCTTGCATTCAAGGGAAACATATTAGATCTCTGTTGCGACATATACAAAATCGACCAATTTCACCATATCATCCGCCTCTCAGATCTGGCAAGGATTCAATACAGGAAACGCTACTAAAGTGCATTTAATTTTCCAAAACCCCAAATTGTTATAACCTTGATTGATACAGTTTAGCACAACAAAAGGCGTAATGGCAAAATGACGATTCTACAGGCTGGCATATGGAAATATTAACAGTTTATTCCACCATTCTACCGGAAAAATTGCGTAAAACGTAAAAAATTAGGCCAAAGTACTAATTAAATGCAACAAGAAAATTAGCAAGAACAAGAACCTTACTAGTTAAGCACAGTAATATATAGAAGCATAGTAACAAGCTTAAATAAGAAGAACTATTAGCGGGTGACAAGCTTAAATAATATGAAACATATCCAAGCACTGTAACAAGCACATAATGACAGACATACATACACATTCTTTGCATTCAGAGCTCAAAGGTGGTTTCCAAATGAATTGACATGAAAATGAGTTTTAACTGAGTTAAAATATATTATTTGCCTCAGAATTGCAGTAAACAAGAACTCGATTACCCATTATTCTTCTCTATTTCATGCATCCACTTACAAATTTCTCTGGACGATGCAACGCCAAACTGGACACCTATCAGAGCCGCCTGCGGGAACCCAGAAATAACTTAAAATAAGATCCATTGGGTTGCATATAAATGAGAAACCTATAGTAAGGTTATGAAAACTATGGTTGAAACCCTGGACCAGACCGCAAGCGAATAATGGCTTAGAAATGAATGCGATGAGAAAGGACATCATGTTTTGTGTAATCCTTTGTCTCAAGGACTGCCGCGTGACCTTCATGCAAGATAGGATTCATGCATGTCAACTATATTTCAGCACATGCGCTCGAGTCCAACTAGATCACAATAAGTTTTGCAAAGCTCAGAGATTGAATGTCAATTCATGGCCATCGCCATTCCATCCATATATTAAACAAAAACTAACACTGTAACAACAGTCTCCCACCATATTTTTGTCCACACAGGGTAGGATGTATGGCACAAAATGATCATTTTATGCTTATGCAAGCTTGTCGCCGGGTCTTGGGGCACAAAGTCCCATGCCTACGTCACCTATATAAACCAATAAGAAGCAAGATAAATCAAAATTTAAATAATTCCCCCAAAAATAATTGATACAAACTATAGCAAAAATTATATGTTTTTGTTAAAGTTGCTACACATTACTCCAAATAATTGCCTTGAGCGATTCATATATATCCTCTTGTGGGGGACATAATTATAACCATCTACTTTTCGCTCGTATGTGCTTCTATAGTTTACTGCGTTTTGCACTAGAAAATATGTTTTTTTTACTACTTTTGTTTTTATATTTCTTAACCACCAGTAATCTTGGAACTTATACAAAATGGATAGTTAAAATATGCATTTATCTTTTTTTTTAAATATGTTTTATCGTTTTTGCAACCCTAGTTTTGATTTTCCATTATGTTCTATAGTAATGACTTAAATAAATATTGTCTTACTAAACTTGAAAATTTCATATTAAGAATGTGATATATATTAAGTTGCATGGTCAGTAAATATGCACATTTTATGGAATTATGTTTGCTTCCATTATGTCATAGTTTATACCAAATGTTTTATATACGTAAATAAAGTTGACAACAAACTCTCTAGCTTCCTAAAGGCCATTTAACTTTTTAGAGGATTACTCAATGTTGACATGCACCGATAGAGAGATTTTCACTTGCTTAGATACATAGAAGATGTGAAGATTGACAAAAGTTGCAATAGACTCCCACTATATGAAACAATTGTTGTTAAGTTGCAACATTAACATCTTGTAACAAATACAACTTTTTTTGCTTGAATTTGAGACTTATTATTTGTAGTGGTTTGATGAGATTATTTGTTGCCATATTGCTAGTCTCATAATTGCAACTTCTTTCTTTCTTTCTTTTATGTTTTTTTTGCAAATTCTGTTTTACTTGTTGGGCCATCCTTTGGTCTGAGAAACCACAACCCAAGGGCATCTAAGCCATCAAAATCACCATGATATCACACCCGGCCTGGGCCACACCAACCCTTAGCATGGTTGGATTTAGATGTCGCCTCCTAGGAGCAGCGGGTTTTGATCTCGTGCCGCCTTGCAAAATGAAACTTGTATTAACCGTTTGCTTTACCAGAACTAGACCTCACAATTGCAACTTTGCCTCACATTCTATAACCTTTTATCTCTAACATGTTACTAGAGCTCTTATTCAATCCTCTTAGCTATCCATTCTTTGGTTTATTAATATGTAGCAACGTGCTATGCTTCACCTGGAATAGATCTAGAAATGTTCTCTCAAATTCAGAACCGAGTTTTAGCTTACACACTTTAAGTCATGCCATGTAATCATGTAAAATAACATCATTAATATAGAGGACAATATTTAAAATTGAGTGACTTGTCTAGTTGACATACATGCAACAATTAGCCTTTGCTTAGACAAATACTTACACTGACAAGTTGAGTTTTTTTTTCTCCTAACATTATTGTGATGATTGATTCATCCCTCATATGTTCGTGTGCAACCTACAAGCCAAATGTTCATTATTTGCCTCCATTAAGGACTATTGTTGTTAACATATGTCTGGTGAATATGCATATTGGTTGTTCCAACTATTCCCAATAACCCTAATGGTGCCATTCTTATGTCATTATAGTCAATTTGTCTAGCTTGTGTGTAACCCTTTGCTACTGAACGTGCTTTGTACCTTTAAAGTGTCAGCAGTACCATCTCTTTTGAATTTCACTTTGAACAATGTTTCCATTCAACAACCTTCTTGCTAGGTGAAACTATGATTAAGACTCGCCACATACCATTTTGTATCACTTAGCTATACTCAATGTTCCACCAAGTTTTTAGGATGCGTGAACATGGGAGCAAGGAAACACAAGAGTGGTATATATATAAGTTTCCTTCAAATTTTAGGAAACATCAAAGGGGGTGTTGGGGTATTCAAGGGACCCTACCAGAAATACTGCAAAATTCATAATAGAATACGTAAAAATTAATAGTTGGAACATAAGTCATTAAAGTCTCTAATTTTATAATATAAATATTTTACAGGTTTACAACATACATCAATTGGAATACAATGAAATACAACCATGCATAGGTATAATTGATAAACAAAATAAAAAATACAACCATATTGAATAACGAAATGAAATTAAGGCTCGAGAGAAGGGAAATAGTCCAAAGGATGAGGCCCTTTATTATTTATTTGTTTTTTATTTTGACAAAAAGCGGTCAAAGGAAACATATGGACACCATTTTCAGGAGGGAATCATTTCCCTTTTTTGAGGAAGGTCATCTTCAATGGTTTCCTAGAATTTCCTTCAAACATGGGTGTGGGGATGTTTCGAATGGAGTTTCCAAGTTTTTGGGATCTGCAAGGGCATGTAAGTGCATTTCCTACTCCATTCAACTGCATTATGGATTTTAAGAGATTCCATCGATGACTATGGCTTGGAAGAAGTATAATGCATGCCACAATATTTCAAGGTTCTCGGGGTGGAGGTTTACACACTCGAGTAGAGATTTAAATTAGAGTTGATCTCCTATTTTGTTGATCATGTTGAATTTCCATTGTAGGACACATGGCTTCTTATCGTTAGTGTTTGATGCTTTAGAGCTCATCTACTAAACTTGGACCATCATTCTATTTTATTTGTTTTGGTTCATGTTTTCAACTCCTTGACTTATTTACATGTAAATAACTATTAGAGGCGACTTCTCTCTTGCAATATTCATGCTTGATGGGATTTTAGAGCCTCCATTTCTTGGATTCTACTAACGCACAAGATTTTATTGCTATTGGGATAGGATTATACATTCTATTGGACTTTCAAAGTGGAGAACCCTCAACCTCTTTTGGTTGACTTTCAAAGTAGAGAGAATGCTCAACCAGTTTTAGTTGATTTACAACTTGTTCATCCCTTTGAAATTCTATTGTGCAATATGTGGTTGCTTGTTCTTTATCCTCCTTTTTCATGGAAGAATTGGTGGGTAATCTATTTGGATATGAGCTCCATTAATTATTGCTTTTGCACAAAATTCATTTGACAATTCATTGTTTGGTCGCATACACCTAACACTTCCAATAAAAGACATGTCTTTCTTCCATGCATCACCATTTTGTTTTGGAAAATAGTGAATGGTATGCTGCATTTTGATGCCATTGCTTCAACAATATTTTTTGAATGCCCGATAGATGTATATGGGTATGGGGTTTCTATTCATAAGAATGCCAATGCCCTCAATTACAACAACTACAATATCGGCTACCAAAACATCCCAGTCACTTGTTTGCCCGATGATTGTAGCCAATTCATTTGTTGTATGATAGCCTAAGAGTAGGAGGAAAGATTTCATTGGAAAATTGCTTTGAGCTCCATTAATTTCTCTAAGAGTTGACTTGCATTTTCATGAATTATTCTACCCAAGCGGGTGCTACCAAGCCTTAATGTTCCAGGTATCTCTTCGTTGAATGTACCATCATTTTTTTCACAATTACTCCTCTATTTAACACACAAATTACCTACCAAGCTTCTCACTTTGAACTGTAATTACATGTACACCAAAACATTAATAAACAATTTGAATTAAACAATCTCATATAATCATTTCAAAGGGTAGTATTTTATTTTTAAATGATAAACTACAATATACAAAAGAGAAAATAGCACACTAATTGCCAAGCTACAGTATACAGTCTATAGTTATGGTAAAATTATGGAAAAGCAGGAGTTTCTTAGGTCTTCTTGTAGATGCCTTAAAACTTGGAAGCTAAAGGTTATTACAGAGGTGATCAAAACTGCAAATGGATGTCATTTTTCATTTCTAAAATTTGCACAGAAATAGATGAAACATTTGATGTTCTTTAAGGTGACACATTATGTCCACCACTATTGTTTAAATGGATCGTCTCATGTCTCTTGTATAGTTACAACCAATGCATGTTGTTTCAAGGGCTATATTCCTTTAGATATGGTGCTTAACGCTAAAGCACAAGTGATCGTTTACTTATAGGAAGCAACATGTTTCCAACTTTTTTTTGGACAAATTCTTTCTTTGCAGTATCATTTCCATCTTCATCTATATATTATATATTATTTTTGGACAAATATAAATTTTGGCCAGGAGTTTATATTCTGATTTCGTTTTCTGGAGACGGCTTCTCTGGGGCCTTGGTTTAATGGTGTTTTCGTCGTTATTTGGATGTTAGTTTTTGGGGTGTTGTTCTACAGGTGGATGTGTGGTATTTTTCTGAACGCAAGGATTTTTTGAGGATGCAATTGCATTTGGTTTTTGGTTGAATAGCACTGTGGTTTTAGATGCGTCTTTTAGCAGGTTTGCTCAGTTTATTGTCTGAGTTCTCCTTTTGGTTAGATGAGGAACGGGTTAGAGGTTTCGAGCATTGAAAGCTTGTTTGGTTTTTTGGTTAATCTTGGCCGTTAATTGTTCTAGAGTCTCTTGGCCATTGAGGAGGCGTTTCCTCGACAATGGTGAGCGCTGTGGTCTGTTTGCATTGCTGGTTTATGTGTGTAAGGGTTTATTCGTTTGTCCACTCTTTTGCATGCTGTGACGACGCCGCTATTTTCGTTTCTGGAGTGCTGCGTTTTTGGGGATTCTTGCCAAGAGTTTCTTCTGAACTATTCTGCTCCTAGAGACGGTATTGTTGGGGCTATTCTGGAGTCTTGGTTTTCAGGTGTTTGCGCTGTCACTTGGCCGTTATGCTGGGGTTTTGGGTTGCAGGAGGATAAGTTTTTTTATCTGCGGCGCAGAGAATATGTGAGGCTGTATCTGCTTTCGATGGGTCTTCGGATGTAGATGCAGTTTGGAATCCGTTTGCGGTGTTTAGCAGGCTTCCTTGACAGAGGTTTTTGCTGTGGTCTCCGGTGCGATAATTATAGGTATGCTCGGTTTCTTTCCAGTATTTTCTGATTCTCCACCTTGAGAGCATTGTTTTTAGGTTGTTAGCCTAGCTCTAGGGAGCGGGGTTTCGAGCTCTAGATACCTGTTACGAGTTTTTTTTGGTGTATTCCTGACCGGTTATTGGGGTTTACTGGAGTTTTTATTGGTCGTTGATAAGGCTTTACATGACTGTAGTGAGTGTGGTGTCTGCCCATGCTGCGTTTTAAGCTTTTCGTGGCTTTTATTAATGATGTGGATGCTTTGCTGGTTATTTTTTGTGAATGTGGTGTTTGGGTTAAGCTTTTTCCCTCATATTTTCTAGGGCGAAGACGTTGTTTTCTGGTTATTTGTGATGCGTTTTAGGGGTTATCGATCGAGAGTTTAAATCCTGATTTCTGGAGACGGTTTCTTCCTGTCCTTGGTGCTGTGTGTTTCTCTTCAGTTTTTCTGTGTTGTTATTGGTCGGCCCTGGGTTGGGGGATTAGCTCGTTTTCGTAATGTCGCTTCGGGCGACGAAAAATTTGGCTCGTACTCCGCCAGGGCACCTGCATTGTATTAAGCAGGGTATTGGAGTGGAGAAACGACTTTCTACTACCTATTTGCCTTTGCAGTTTAATTTGGGAGAAATGGGGTCTGCCCTCGGTCTGGATGCTAATTTGGATAAGGTATTTTCCTCTGTGAACTGTTTGGATGGTGGAAGCTTGGGTGAGTGATCTAGTTTACCTTTGTTGAATCCTTTATCTCCTTGTCATGTAGTTTCTGTGCCTTTGGGACATTTGGCTTGTTCTCAAAAGAATTTTGGAGAAGATAAATGTGTTCCTGTGGTTTACTCTCCCGGGAAGGTTTTGGGAATTAGGGATGACCTGTGCCTGGGCCCTAAGGATGTGGATTGTTCGGATTTAGGTTATCAGGTCTCCAATTGCTTGGAGAAGTACAGACATCTTACACTACCTTCACAGTCGAATGGGAATAGTTTTTTGGATGGGGATGTGCCTTCGTCTTTAAGATTGGATCTCCAATCAGATTTTTTGGGTATGATGACTTGTGATTTGGGTATAAGTGATCATAATCAGAATGTTTCTGGTTTTCAGGTTGACAAGTCTAACAGCTTGTCGACTAATATTCTGGTAGTTGGAAAGGTTCAAGAGGTTAATGCAGGCTTGAATGCACAAATGGGATTTAATCCTATATCTGAAAAACCCATGTCTCTATTAAATCTATTGATTCTGATAATGACTATGTGCATGATCCTCATTTAGCTGTTAGCAAAGGAATTTCTAAGTCTAAGAGGAGGCAGCCTAAACCCATTAAGAAGATAAATCTGGTTTTAATGACTCTGGGGGAAGATGTGCTTTTAAATGATATAGTTCTCACCAATGCTTTGACTTTGGTTGGGAGGTTTGGAAGGCGTAATTATAATGCTGATTCTTTGCATGGGTGGGCTGTAAAGGCTTGGACTAAGATTATCAGTACTAGTCCTGAGATCTTTATGCTTCCAAGGGGATGGATAGCTTTTAAATTTTCTTCAGTTGATGATGCTGATAGGATCCTGGCTGGTGTTTGGAAATGGGATAACGCAGGCCTACTTATCAAAAGATGGACTCCTTTATTTGATCCGTGGAAGGAAAGGTATGATCAAGTTCCTATTTGGGTCAAACTCCCACATTTACCCTTTGAATTCGGGTCTGCTGATTTCTTCAGACTTGTTGGGAATACCTTGGGTACCCATTTGGAAACTGGTTTTACTTATTTACACTCTGGGGTATGTTGCATAGGCCGGGTTCTTGTTTTGCTAGACTTTCGTTTGGGATTACCTACTGAACTGGTCATTAAAAAGGGTAATAGTGATTACTTTCAGCCACTGGATTATTTGGGAATTCCTTTACGATGTTTTAGATGTCATGGGTTTGGACATCTGGCAAATGAATGCTCTCTTCCATTTAATAAGCATTCTTCTTCCAAAGTTTGGAGAGTCAAAAAAGGTGGGATTCGGTCTTCTGCAAAGGCTGGAATGCCTGTGGAGGAGAATTTGGACTTGCATTCTGTTTCTTGTGAATCTGAACCTCTAGCCAAGCTTAAATCGTTGAGCATCTCTAATTCTATGAACGATTTTGCTAAGATCCCCTCTCTGAACCTTTTCCCTGAGGCCTTATCTCCTACTGTTCCGAATTTATCATTGAAGAATTTGGGGTTTGTATCTCCTTGTAAGGCTTCTCCAGTTCTTAGCAAGGGTTACTATCTACGCTCGTGCTCGAAATCTGTTCAGGAGACTTCTAGGCCTGTCAAGGATAAACCTGGGAATCATGAAGTAGATAAGGGTCAGATTGGAGATGAAATTGATACACATCCTGTGCTGAGAGGTATTGGGGCGCTTAGAGCATTTGCCCTTAACAAGGTTTCCTTATGATCCTCATGACCTTAAATGTTAGGGGTTTGGCTAGTCTACCCAAGAAACTAGAGGTAATTAGACTTATCGATAAACATGATGCTGATGTTATTTTTATTCAAGAAACTATGATTGAGGGATGGTTTCTGGTTCAAGAATTGGAAATGTTGATTCATGGCTGGCAGTTCATTTCGGTGGATCCCAAGGGCAGATCAGGTGGACTTATTTTGGGCTGGAAGTCTTGTAATTTTCTTTTTCATAATGCATGGGCTATGAAAGCAGGGTTGTGTGCAGTTTTATTTTCGTATGATTTACATAAGGAAATATCCTTTGTTAATCTTTATGTGCCCTATCTGGACAAGGAAACTTTCTGGAATAACTTGATCAAGATGGATTGTTTCTTGACTCCTTATTTAGTTTTTGGGGGAGATCTTAACTTTTTCCTGGGTCTTTCTAAAATCTGGGGGGTTAATGCTCAAGTGGATCCTTTAACTAATTTTTTTCATAATATGTTGGAGAGATTGGGGTTGGTTGATATCAACCCTTTGGATGCTATTCCAACCTGGAGTAATCGCAGAATTAGTTCTGAGGGTATTTGTAAACGGTTGGATCGTCTCTTAGTTTCGGCTGATTTCTTAGATTGTGATTTCCTTATTAAACAATGGATTGGGTGTGGAGGTGTTTCTGATCATCAACCTGTCTTCATGCAAATTTCTCCTCAGTCTCCTAAGGCCCATAGTCCTTTCAAGTTTAATGCAGGATGGCTGGATCATATTGATTTGGTTGAAGCTTTAAAAGATTCTTGGCTTCCTTTTGATGCTAGGTCTGCTTTATCCCCTGAGTCACAATTTAGTGAGAATCTTAAACGGATTAAAGCAATTTCTTCTAGGTGGTCATTGAATAAAAAAGCTCAGAACATTAAAGATTTGGTTGATATTGAATTTGAGCTGAAAAGATTTCATGATAGGCATATTTTTGGTATTACTTCACTGGTTGATAAAGATTTACTGATTGAGATTGAATCTCGCAAGAGTGCTATTCTTCTTTTTCGAGAAAAGGAGTCTCGTCAGAAAAGTAGGGCGTTATGGTTGAGTTGTGGTGGTGATAATACTCCTTTCTTTCACAAATTTGCTGCTCATAGGAAATGTCGCAATTCTATCTGGAAACTTTATGATGACTCTGGAAATCTTGTGGAAGGGTCTGAGGCTATAGCTGAGGCTGGGATTCAGCATTTTGAAAGCCTTTTTAAAGAAGAAGCTGACCTCCATCTTCCAAAGATTGTTCAAAGTTCTGGACATTTTCCATCTTCTGTTTCAGAGGATGATAATGCTGAGCTTATGCAGGCTATTACTCTTAAAGATATCAAGCGTATATTATCCATCAGCAAAAATGATAAGAGTCCTGGACCTGATGGTATTCCTGTTGAGGTGTATAGATGTTTGTTTGATGTTTTGGGTGAAGACCTTCTAAGAGTCATTGAATTGTCCAGGGTAAGTGGAAAGATTCCAGGTGTTTTTAATTCTACCTTCCTTGCTCTTATTCCTAAGATTTATAGTCCTTTATCTTTTGAGGATTTTAGGCGTATTTCTCTGTGTAATTTTGTATACAAAATTATTGGTAAGATTATCTCAATCAGAATCAGAAAGGTATTGGGTAGATGTATTTCTGCTGAACAGTTTGGATTTTTGCCGAGAAGATAGATACACGATGCTGTAGGTGTCATTCAGGAAGGTATGCATACTATGCATGTTAAATCTCTAAAAGTTGTTATGATTAAGATCGATCTTTCTTAAGATTATGATCGAGTCAGCTGGGTCTATCTTCGGGTTATTCTTGCAAAAATGGGTTTCGCAGGAAACTTTATTGCGTGGGTTATGAGCAGTCTTTCTTCTGTTTCCTTTTCTCTGCTCATTAATGGTGTTGCTACCAATTTTTTTAAATCTGGTAGGGGACTCAGACAAGGGTGTCCTTTGGCACCACTTCTGTTTCTTATTGTGGTTGAAGGCCTTGGGAGGGCTATTCTTCATGCTAAACTTTGTGAGACTTACCATGGTTTATGTTTCGGTAATAATACAATTTTAACTCATGTTCTCTTTGTGGATGACATTGTCATGGTTAATGATGGTTCTGAACAGTCTCTTTCTACTCTATATGAGATTTTAATGCATTTCTGTAAGGCATCTGGGATGCAAATAAATGATAATAAATCTTCATTATACTTCTCCTGTATGGAAGATTCTGAAGTTATTACATTACATAATATCTTCAGCTTCCCTGTTGATAGAATTGAAAACGGCATGAAGTACCTTGGTTTTCATCTTAAACCATGCAGATATCTTATTAGGGATTGGGATTGGCTGATTATTAAAGTTGAAAAAAAGAATTCAACATTGGAGCTTCCGTTGGCTGTCAAAAGGAGGAAAGCTGATTTTGATTAAAGCTATTTTAGAGGCCATTCCAATATATTGGATGCATTTCTGGGTACCATTGGGGGTAATAGATAAAATCAGAAAGCATTGTTTTAATTTTCTTTGGGCTGGTACTCAGAACTCTTCAGGCTTACCCTGGATATCATGGAAGTTTCTTGCTATGCTTAAATCTTTGGGTGGATGGGGACTTAAATTCCCTGTCTTATTTGCAAAGGCTCTTGCAGCAAAAAATGTCTGGAATATCATTCATGGTTCGGGTTTATGGGTTAAGATAGCAATTCAGAAATATATTTATCCTATGAATATTCAGGAATGGATAAGATCTTCTGTTAAAAAGAAAAAAACATCTCTATTTGCTGGAAAGCTGTTATATGGGCTTTCGATCTCATTGGAAATTTTCTGGTCTAGAAAATTGGTACTGGCAATGTTGTTCGTATTGGTTTAGATCCATGGTCTAGTTGTAAATGGAGACATGCTCTTCCTATTCCTATGTTAGAAAGATTACACTTGTCTGGTTTTCAATTTCTGTATGATATTGGAATTCTAGGTTCTGTTTTGATGTCTCAAAAATGGTTATCTGCAGAATCCATTGGATTTATTGACCCTCATGAGATTGCTGCTTGGAATGGATATATTTCCATTCTTAAGTCTAGCCATGTTAGAATTTCTACTGCAGATGATTGTCTTATCTGGAATTTATCTAAATCAGGCAAGTATTCTCCTAAAGAGGGTTATGCTGAGCTTATTAATAGAGAAGTGGAATCGGTCTGGTGGTGGAAGGTCTTATGGAAGATGAAGTGTCCTCTAAAAACTAAAGTCTTTAGTTGGTTTCTTCTTTCTGGTAAAGCATTGACTTGGGATGTTCTTTGCTTGAGGGGTAGAGAAGGTCCTGGTAGATGCTTTTTATGCAAACAGAGCTGTGAATCCAATTTTCATATTGCAGTAGAATGTCCTTTTACTCAATCTGTTTGGTCAATTATTGAGGATCATTTGAAAATTTATAATTTATGGTATGGAGAAACTCTGTCTGCTTGTCTTAAAAACTGGTATTTTCTATCAGATGTAGCACTTATCAAATCCCTACCTATCATTGTTCTTTGGTTTATATGGAAAGCAAGAAACCGATCCTGTTTTGAGGATCTTGTCACAACTCCTGCACAGGTATCAAGCTATAGCTTGGGTTTGTTGAAGAATTTACCATAGTCCTCATCTGTGGTCTCTATTAGATCATTTTTTGTCGAAGAAATTGATAAAACTTATGCCTGGGGTTACTTTGATGGATCTGTAGCTGGGGATCCAATGATTTGTGGGGCTGGAGGTATTTTGTTCATATCTGAAAGTCATTATGTTTCTTTCAAAGCAGGTTTAGGCTTGGGTACTAATAATTATGCAGAATTATGTGCACTTAAGCTTCTCCTTAGGCTGACCCGAAAGCATAATTAGGATAAAATTCAAGTTTTTGGGGACTCCCAGTTAGTTATCAATTGGGCATCGGGTAAGTATCGATTATTAAATCTTGAACTAGCCATGATTCTTCAAGATGTTCATTGTTTAGTTGACAGTCTTGATTATGTGTCTCTCAAACACATTTATAGGGAACGAAATTTCAAAGCAGATTCATTGGCTAAAGCAGGTGGCAGCATTTTGGAAGGATCTTGGGTTACATGTGAACAGAGAGGGGCAGATATTGTGGAAACTTTTCAGGTCTTCTAATTCTGTGAGATGTCTGATCTGCAGTTTACTTGACTGTTTTTATGATGTGGTATTGATGCATTTAGTGTTTCTGTCAGATTCTTTTGAATATTTTCCTGGATATTTTTGGAGAATTTTATGCTTGGGCATTTCTGAATTTCATGATTTGTGGCACCCTTGATACATGATGCTCTGGCTGAAATTTATATGCTTCATTTTTATGGTGATATCAAACAAACATACTAAGAGCATGACATGCGGGCTGATGGTCTCTTTGATGGTCTCTTTGATGGTCTCTTTGTTTTGGAGCTGAAATGGATATGAATTTTATTCTTTGGATGGCCTGGGATTGGCCAATTTATTAGCTGTTGGTTATTTGATCAGCTTTGATTTCTACTTTTAGAGGCTTTTTCAGCCAGCTAGTTATGCTCTGGCTTGCTTTTGCTTGTGATCACCTTTCGATTCATAGTTTATCTGACCTGAGTGATCAGGAATGATGAAAAAAGTCTGCTATGATCAGACTTATTTTTTGATGCATGGCTGTTCATATTTGAACTCTTTTATGCTGATAAGTTTTTGGTAATCTTTATGATTTGATAATGGTTATTGTGCTCTTCCTGAGGCAAGTAACTGATTGTAATGACAACTTCTTAGTTGTTTTTTGTATAATGGACCTTGAGGGCCATCTATTGAATGTGAATAAAATATTTACGAATTTTTTCTTTGGAAAAAAAAAATAAATCATTTCCATCTTATTTGTCCAAGCTTTTAAGTGGCATTGATAATTTGACATGAAGGTTAAAAGAATTGACGCATTTTCTCTTTTGTGCTTCCTGTAGGCCTCATGTACATTTAGTCATGAGCTTGATCCTGGGTGGGGACGACCCCAGTCAATCACCCAAACCACCCGTCCTACACGAGGAACCCCTCATTGTGGACATCTCACCTTCCTAAAGATGTAACCTTTTAAATACATTTAATTGTTTGAGAGTTTTGTTGATTGTTTTTGTTGTCTATTTGTGATGTTTGGAAGTTATTTATAATTGCTTGCAAGCTATGGGATAACTATCATGGTCTTGACGTTTATTTTGTTTGGTTAAACTTAATGAAACTCACATAAATGGACCAAAATTTGCACAAAGTTAAAACATGGAGTGAGTATAAAGAATAAACGAACTTGGTGAAGAGATGCTCATATTTTACTGAAATAACCAAATGAGAGATTTTCAAGAAATAAACATACAAATTAAAAAAAAAAAATTGTAGAAATTTTTGTGTGGGGAAACCCGAGCATTATCTATTCCTTCAGTGTTGACTGTATCTATGATAGGATTCATCACATAAAAAATGGCAGGTTTAATGCATAAAGGTTCTAAATTTATCATACAAAATAATGGCAAATCATATCTAGAGCCATTGTGACACATGCAAAACCTGGAATTTTACCTTGTATGCAATTTGATTTTGTGCCTTTGAGATGCACCACATAAGATGGGTTGGCAAATATTAATCTTTCAATCTACTACCTGACAATCATGTGATGCAGTTCATCTGTGTGTGTTTGGTCTCTCATGTTGTGCTTTTAGTTTATATCACGCCTCTTGATGAATCGACATGCAACATTGTCATAGAACACTCCGGCCAAGTGATCATGAGGACTGTGAAGACAATGTTCCATGATGATTCATTAGCAAGTTCCATGTCTTACAGTTTTCATGGATGATTCATTAGCAAGTTCCATTCCTCATGGTCTCCATGGAACATTGCCTTCACAGTGTTCATGGAACAAATTTCCTTGAACAATGTTCAATGTTTCATGCTAATTCATCATGCAACATTTTCTGAACAAGGAGGGTTTCAATTAAGAGCCAAGCATGTTAATTATAAGAAATTGAACTCCCAATAAGTACTCCTAACCGCTTAAGCTATATCCAATGTATATATATTATTTTATACATACCTTTTTTAATTGTACACAAATATTTTTTAATAATTGTTTAATTTATCTATATTATTTTATTAATTCTTGTATTTATAATATAAGTTTGAAATTTGAATTTGATTTTTTTATAGTTTATATATTAACGACATTATATGACAATATTAGATGACGGCAATTTATTTACTACATTGCAAGTTTTAAAAAAGTCTTTATTTATTTTTAATATTTATATTATAATTTATAATTTATATTATTTTGTGGAAATAAAATATATTTAATTTATATATTTAAATTATAATTATATGTTGATAAAAAAAAAATTAATTTATATTTTTATAAATTTTAAATATATTTAATTGATTTAGATTTATATATTTAATTTATTTAAATTATAATTATATGTTAATTTTTTTTTAATTTACATTTTTATGATTTTTAAGATATTTATACTTATTAAAATTTAATATTTAATATAAAATCTAATATTTAATATAAATTAGTAGAGATATTATATAATAATTTTTTTTATGTTATATAAAATTTTGCTTAAATTGTTTTTTTATTGAAGAATTTTTTTAAATTTATTTATTTATTTTTGGATTAAAAAGCCATACTGAAACAAGTTTTGTAAGGATATTATTATTGTTTTATTTTATATTGAATAACAGGGGTAGATTTATTTTTCTTTATTTATTGGTTGGTGTTTGGGTAGCTTGAAAGAATAAATGTTGCTCTCCTCTCCCCACTCAGGTTCAATTCTTATAACTGACATATTTGCTCTTATTGAACCTCCATGTAACGAATCACTGGTGACTGGACTATAAGTATAGTTCGAAGGAAAAAGAAAATGGATTTTTCACTTCCATGTTTTTGAATCAACGTGGTGAGGAAGGTCTGAATCAACGAAGTGAAGAAGGTCTGACTGGTTAGGGTTAGGGTTAGTATCGATCCTGAAAATGCCGCCTGGTACAGACAGGTTGTCCACACTCCTAGATGGAATCCTGCTCTTGATTCTATCTAGAATGTCGATAAAATGCGTCCTCAAATGCTGCGTACTCTCCAAGAGATGGAGGTATGTTTACACCCAAATTCCCGAACTTCATTTTTCTCCCGCTCTCTTTGGCCACCGCGACAATTGGGGTCCCCTTAAAATGGCGACGGTGGAGTGTATAATTTCCAACTTTCTGCTGTTGCATTCGTCTGACCTGGAGGGCTTTCATTTGGACGACTTGAAAGCTCCCGCGTCCGTTCAGCAGGATCCCGCGTCCGTTCAGCAGGGCCGACGGTTCACCTTCCATCCAACGGCTCCTCAAACGATTCATTCGGTTTAGAAAACGTTTTCTTGGGAGCTTTTGGAGTGGTCCATCTTCCTGTTTTGTGGAACATACGACACATAGCCGTGAGAAGCTTGATGGGAGCTTGGCTATTTAAAAACCCTGTTGGTCCCCAAGCTCACAACCTCAACCCCCTTAAGTTTTACACCATCAGAGAGAGGAAGCAGAGCTTGGAAGAACCGTGCAGGAACCTGAAGTCCTTGTTGAACAGGGAGATCTTCTACAGCAAGTTTCAGTGACTTCAATGGCTGGAGGTATGATCTTGATGGGCATTCTTATTCGATTCTGTATATAGTTTTATTCTGCATTTATGCAGAATCGGAATTATTCTATCAATTGGTATCAGAGCAGTTATCTCTGCCTTGATGTTCTGAATGGAGTCTTGTAGGGTTTTCTCTGTGTGCATCCTTGAGTTTTTATTTTGATTGAAAGGATACTGGGTTTTTTTGTTTCACTGTGCGTTTTGGTGTAATTTCTGGTGCGTTGAAGTATGATCCAGCTCGGAATATGGTATGCGTTGAACTAAGTTACTGACTTTGTGTAGTGGGTTTTTAAATAGACACCGTTTTTATAAACCAATACCTGTATGTTGGAATCACTTATTTCATACTTGTGTATTAAATTCCAAATTGGTAGTATTTTCCTTCTCTGGGTCTTGCCTCTACGTAAATGGAGATAAACCCTTTCCTGTTGTTTATGTTCAGAAGTTTTAGCATTTACGTTTTTGCTTGAAATTTTTGGAATATCTATTTTCTTTTATAGATCCATGTCTGTGGTGAATGTAATTTTGAAATTACCATATCTACGAATCCAGCGCTACAGATTTTATTTTCATGGATCCAGGTCAGTGATGAATGTATTTTAGATAATTATCATACCTGTGAATCCTGCACTACAGATCCGATCTTGTTTATAAAACGTATACCCAGGGTAATTAGCATTGTGTTTGGTTAGAACTAACTGATCAAGCCTCAGTAATGCAGATTTCCCACAAATTCTTTCTTTTAAATATGATTTATATGCATTTTTGCATATCTTTTAAAAATCCGGAATTATAAGCTTATAAGGTATATAAAAGTTTGCTTATGCAATGAGTATGGCAATCCTTTTGAAAATGAATGCTGTATAGCTTTGGGTCATTGGGTTTGCTTTTAAATGGTAATCTCTTTCAGTTGGATCGTTAGCCCTAAAGTGGATCCTGATATATAATAGAAGCAATATCTTAATATATATTTTAATATTTATATATACTAGGATGCAACGATTATGGGCTAGTATTTTAATGAGTTTTTTTATAAAACTTTAAAACTTAGTTTTTAGCCATACCTTGATGGTTAGTGGTTTCATATGCAAAAATATTTTTCTCTATTAGTTTCTTTTATGAGAAGAGGGAGACCTCTGGAGCCGACCCCTTCCTTATGGTGGAAATAATGCTCACTTTTCAGTCGATAGTGATAATGCATTATATGTAATGTTGAAAATTTTCATTATGTGTAAAATTTGAAATTATAATGCATTATGTGTAATATTGAAAATTTTCATTATGTGTAATATTGATAATGCATTATGTGCAAAATTTTTGATTTGAAATAATGCTCACTTTTATTTTATCATATGGTATTTTTTCCAGAATTTCTTAGTTCATTTGAAGTTTGTGAGCAGCAATAATGTCTAGTGATCTTGATGATATTTAATTAGAGAATAGCCACAGCATCTCTAGTTAATTAATTAATATTGTTGATTAGGATCACATAAAGAAAGTTTAGACATTAATTGTAATTAATTATACTAAATATAACAAAATTTATCCCACAGGAATTTTTATTATATTTGGGTAATTAATTAGGATAAAATATTGAATTGTTCATAACTTACCCACAAGAATTATGAATTAATAGTTTTATCATAAAGAATATTTGAATCTGCTTGAATTAAAAATTTAGCCCACAGGCAATTTTTATGTCATTGGATTCAATCTTAAAACATGAATTTACATTGGTAAAACATGACATTTTTAATTGGTCTCAATTTTAACGTAAGCATGTGATCTCTATTTTTATGCAGTTGTACAACCTGCAAATTGCTCTGAAATTCGTTGTGATATCCCTGAACTTAAGGGAGACAACTATAAGGTCTGGAAGGAGAGAATTCTCCTTCATTTGGGATGGATGGACATGGATTATGCTATTAGGAAAGATGAACCACCAGCACTCACCAATACCAGCACTGCAGCAGACATCGCACTTTATGAGCGATGGGAGCAATCTAATCGTTTAAGCATGATATTCATTAAGACTAGAATTTCAGCTGGTATTTGTGGTTCAGTCGATCAGCATGAAATGGTCCGAGATTTGCTGAAAGCCATTGATGATCAATTCGTCACTTCATACAAGGCACTAGCAAGTACCCTAATCATGAAGTTCTCATCCCTAAGACTCACCGGTGTGAAAGGTGTGCGTGAGCACATCATGCAAATGAGGGACATTGTGGCTCAATTGAAGAAACTCGAGGTTGATATATCAGAGTCTTTCCTGGTGCACTACATCCTGAACACCCTTCCGCACCAATATGGACCTTTCAAAATCTCATACAACACACATAAGGATAAATGGTCAATAAATGAACTCATGACCATGTGTGTTCAAGAGGAAGAAAGACTGGTGATGGAACTGGGAGGAAGTGCAATGCTGGCAACGCACAGGAAGGGCAAATCTCAAGCCATTAAGAAAGGGAAAGGTAAAATACCTCCCCAAACTGATATTAAGAAAGTTTCCAAGTGTTTCTTCTGTAAAAAGAAGGGACACATGAAGAAGGAATGCGAAAAATTTCAGAAATGGCTTGCGGACAAAGGTAATGCAATGTCATTTGTTTGTTATGAATCTAATATGGTCAATGTCAATATTAACACTTGGTGGATTGATTTTGGATCAACAATTCACATTTCGAATTCCTTGCAGGGTTTGCAAAACCTAAGGAAGCCAGTGGGAAGTGAGCAATGCATCTTATCAGGAAACAAGATGGGCTCGCATGTGGAAGCTATAGGAACATGCTATTTAACTTTAAGCAGTGGCTTTGTTTTAGAATTAGAGAAGGTCTTTTATGTTCCAAGTTTCTCTAGAAACTTGATTTCAGTTTCAAGACTTGTACATTTTGGATATTCCTTTAACTTTTCAGAAACATCCGTTAGTTTATTTTATAAATCTGATTATGTTGGGAATGGTATTTTGTCTGATGATCTTTATTGCACTAATTTACAAAACAATGTCACTTATGATTCAATGCATGTTCACACTGGCACTAAAAGATGTGTTATTAATGAAGATTCCTCTAAATTATGGCACTGGAGGTTAGGTCATATCTCCATATCTAATATGGTCAATGTCAATATTAACACTTGGTGGATTGATTTTGGATCAACAATTCACATTTCGAATTCCTTGCAGGGTTTGCAAAACCTAAGGAAGCCAGTGGGAAGTGAGCAATGCATCTTATCAGGAAACAAGATGGGCTCGCATGTGGAAGCTATAGGAACATGCTATTTAACTTTAAGCAGTGGCTTTGTTTTAGAATTAGAGAAGGTCTTTTATGTTCCAAGTTTCTCTAGAAACTTGATTTCAGTTTCAAGACTTGTACATTTTGGATATTCCTTTAACTTTTCAGAAACATCCGTTAGTTTATTTTATAAATCTGATTATGTTGGGAATGGTATTTTGTCTGATGATCTTTATTGCACTAATTTACAAAACAATGTCACTTATGATTCAATGCATGTTCACACTGGCACTAAAAGATGTGTTATTAATGAAGATTCCTCTAAATTATGGCACTGGAGGTTAGGTCATATCTCCATAGACAGAATTAAAATATTGGTAAATGAAGGAGTACTTAATACTCTGGATTTCACTGATTTTGAGACTTGTGTGGATTGCATAAAAGGAAATCAGACCAACAAGTCAAAGAAAGGTGCAAATAGGAGTTCAGACATATTAGAGATCATACATACTGATATATGTAGTCCAGAGATGGACTCACATGGTCAGAGATACTTCATCTCTTTTATAGATGATTACTCACGATATATGTATCTCTACATGCTTCATAAAAAGGACGAAGCATTAGATGCCTTTAAGATATTTAAGGCTGAAGTAGAGAAACAATGTGACAAGCAAATTAAGATTGTGAGATCAGATAGAGGTGGAGAATATTATGGTAGATACACAGAAGATGGACAAGCACCTGGGCCATTCGCTAAATTTCTTCAAGAGCATGGGATTGTTGCCCAATACACCATGCCTAATTCACCCGACCAGAATGGTGTAGCAGAAAGAAGAAATCAAACTTTACTGGACATGGTGCGGAGTATGCTTAGCAGCTCCAATCTTCCTAAATCCTTGTGGACTGAAGCACTTAAGACAGCAGTGTATATATTAAACCGAGTTCCAACCAAGGCTGTTCCTAAAACGCCATTTGAGTTATTGAAAGGTTGGAAACCGAGTTTGCGACATATGCGCGTTTGGGGATGCCCGTCTGAGGTGAGAATATATAATCCACAAGAAAAGAAGCTGGACCCAAGGACCATTAGTGGGTATTTCATTGGATATGCTGAAAGGTCTAAAGGTTACAGGTTTTATTGTCCATCTCACAGCACTAGGATTGTGGAATCAAGAAATGCAAAATTTCTTGAAAAATGACTTGATCAGTGGGAGCGATCTAACCAGGAATATAGTTTCCGAGAAGGATCATTCAGAATCTCAACCTTCCACCTCAAGTGATAGATTGGTTATTGTTCACAGCACTCTTCAAGTACAAACTGGTGTTGAACAACCAATTGTTGAAGTTCCACAAGTTGCTGACGGCATTCTAGTGGATCAGGTAGTTCAAGAGTCTCCAAGCACTCTTGAACAACAAGTTGAACCACATACTTCTCAAGAAGATAGTGATACAACATTAAGAAGATCTACTAGACCAAGGAGATCAGCAATTCCTAATGATTATGTTGTGTATCTACAAGAAACTGACTATAACGTTGGAGCCGAAAATGATCCCGAGTCTTTTTCACAAGCCATGAATTGCAAAGAATCAGAATTATGGTACGATGCCATGATGGAAGAGATGAATTCTATAAAGAGTAACGAAGTCTGGGACCTTGTTGAGTTGCCTGATGGTGCAAAAGCCATTGGATGTAAATGGGTCTTTAAGACAAAGAAAGACTCATTGGGCAACATTGAGAGATACAAGGCTAGGCTTGTTGCTAAAGGATTCACTCAGAAAGAAGGAATCGACTACACGGAGACTTTCTCTCCTGTATCTAAGAAAGATTCCTTGGGCGTTATTATGGCATTAGTAGCCCATTTCGACTTGGAGTTGCATCAAATGGATGTGAAAACGGCTTTTCTAAATGGAGACCTAGAGGATGAGGTTTCCATGAAACAACCTGAAGGATTCCCCTCTAGTGATGGTGAGCAATTGGTTTGCAAGCTCAAGAAATTCTTATACGGTTTAAAACAAGCATCCCGCCAATGGTATTTGAAATTCCATAATATAATTTCTTCTTTTGGTTTTGAAGAAAACATTATGGATCAATGTATATATCTGAAAGTTAGTGGGAGTAAAATTTGTTTTCTTGTTTTATATGTGGATGACATTTTGCTAGCAACCAATGATAAGGGTATGCTGCATGAAGTGAAGCAATTCCTCTCTAAAAATTTCGATATGAAGGATATGGGTGAGGCGTCTTATGTCATTGGCATTAAGATCCATAGAGACAGATTTCGAGGCCTCTTAGGTCTGTCTCAGGAAACCTATATTAATAAAATTTTAGAGAGATTTCAGATGAAGAATTGTTCACCAAGTATAGCTCCCATTGTGAAGGGTGATAGGTTCAATTTGAACCAATGCCCGAAGAACGACCTTGAAAGGGAACAAATGAAGAACATTCCATATGCTTCTGTTGTCGGAAGTCTAATGTATGCTCAGGTCTGCACAAGACCTGACATTGCATTTGTTGTAGGAATGTTGGGACGATATCAGAGTAATCCAGGTATAGACCACTGGAGAGCTGCAAAGAAAGTAATGAGGTATCTTCAAGGAACTAAAGACTACATGCTTATGTATAGACGGACGGACAATTTGGAAGTAATTGGCTACTCAGATTCAGACTTTGCTGGATGTGTTGATTCACGCAAATCAACATCGGGATACATTTTTATGATGGCCGGTGGAGCCGTATCATGGAGGAGTGCCAAGCAAACCTTGATTGCCACTTCCACTATGGAAGCCGAGTTCGTCTCCTGTTTTGAGGCTACTTTACATGGTGTATGGCTTAAGAGTTTCATTTATGGGCTTAGAATTATGGATTCTATCTCTAAGCCATTGAGAATGTATTGTGACAATTCAGCTGCTGTTTTTATGGCTAAAAACAACAAAAGTGGGAGTCGAAATAAACACATCGACATTAAGTATTTAGCCATCAGGGAACGTGTTAAAGCAAAGAAAGTGGTCATTGAGCACGTCAGCACTGAGTTGATGATCGCTGATCCTTTGACTAAGGGCATGCCACCGTTTAAATTCAAGGATCATGTAATGAATATGGGACTTGGTTCCATTATGTAGTTTCTCATTGTATGGACAATGTTATTTTTAATGAAAGTCTTAATTATTGTGATGTTTTTTCTCATACATATGTGCACCTTAAGTTTAATTGAGAAAATTCGTCTCTGAGGACCAAGAATAAACATAAGGTTTGTTCATTAAGAAATTGTTGCCACATAAATTAAAATAACAATAAATACATAGTAATACATAGAAGGTAATACTTGTCATAAAAGGACTTATCGCCATGATTCTTGTATCTATTACTTAATACAGTTTGTTAATAGGTTTTAATATGAGACATTAAGTTTGGAAGTATGGACCAAGTGGGAGAATGAAAGCTCCCGCGTCCGTTCAGCAGGATCCCGCGTCCGTTCAGCAGGGCCGGCGGTTCACCTTCCATCCAACGGCTCCTCAAACGATTCATTCGGTTTAGAAAACGTTTTCTTGGGAGCTTTTGGAGTGGTCCATCTTCCTGTTTTGTGGAACATACGACACATAGCCGTGAGAAGCTTGATGGGAGCTTGGCTATTTAAAAACCCTGTTGGTCCCCAAGCTCACAACCTCAACCCCCTTCAGTTTTACACCATCAGAGAGAGAAAGCAGAGCTTGGAAGAACCGTGCAGGAACCTGAAGTCCTTGTTGAACAGGGAGATCTTCTATAGCAAGTTTCAGTGACTTCAATGGCTGGAGGTATGATCTTGATGGGCATTCTTATTCGATTCTGTATATAGTTTTATTCCGCATTTATGCAGAATCGGAATTATTCTATCACGACTTTGATGACCTGGACGGTTTTCATTTGGAGGGCTATGGGCCAAACGGGTGTGGGTTTAGCTCGGACAGCTTATGCAAGTGGCTGCGCTACTTGGGGTGGAAGAAAGTCCAACGCCTCACTCTCTGTCGAACATACACATCTAATCTTCAATGTCGAATCCTTCCTTCTGCCCTTTTCTCCTGCACTCGTCTCACTAAGCTCGTACTCAACAAGTACAATTTCCCATTAAAATTCCAACCCATTTTCCCGGCTTCAACCATCTCATTACTTGCTACTTTTCCTGGGTGGATTTATCGGATGACTATTTGTCCTGCTTAATTTCTCATTGCCCGCTTCTTCAGAACCTTGCCATAATCCAATTCTATGGCCTACAGAAGCCTGCCATCTCTACCCTCAACCTTACACATTTGAAGGTATTCGCTTGTACGATAGAAGTTTTGACGCTGAACTGTCCCAAACTTATAGCTCTGGATGCAAGTTGTTCACTGATATATAATTTGAGGGTAAATGGGGTATTGTTTCATGAGTTTTCATCTATGGTCACTGACCTTAAACTGTAGTGTGGAGATGATTGGACTGAATTGTAGTTGTCTAGCATCTCTGAGTGTCGATTCACCTTGCGGGAGGAAAGATTCCTTGAGAGGCTATGGCCCTTCAAATCATTGACGAAGAAGTTGTCCATCCTGTTTGAAAGGGAAAGCGAAGGGACGCCTGTTGCACTTTTCAAGCTGCTTAAGAGGCTTCCACATCTTGAGTTCCTGGAAATGCAGGGACTATTTTTGCGGGTAAGAAATAATTTTTATACTTCTTCAAGTTCCTTGCTTTGGAACCCGAGTGGGTCCAATCTCCTGGTACATGTGGCTTTGGGAATTCTCAGGTAGAGCCAGAGCCATATGGAATGGGGGCAACCAAATAGCAATTTATAATTATTTAGTTTTTTTAATGCATTTTTAAATTTTTTTATGGAATAGCAACTCTCAAGAAAGTATATTGAACAGCTCGCAAACTAGATATAAATCTTGAAGCCCACACCAACACGCCCACTCAAATGCTCATAATTTGCACAATGCATCTTTCTATGCTAAAATAGCTTAGCCGTATGGTATCTTTTCGGGCAAAGTTGCCAATATTTGATCATAGCGCCGACCATATACATAAGCGCCCAAGCCCTAGCGCAAGCGTCTCACAGGAGCAAACATATTACTGGAGACACTTGAGTCCTGGTCGGCGCATTAACTGTACCCTGCTTTCGCCAACCAGGCAAATCCCCGTTGACAAATGCCTTAATTTTATCGACATTGTTAGGAGACTACACACCCCTGCTAGTCCTGTGCTGCATTATGCACATCCCATGGTGGACAAAGTTTCCCACTTGTGATGCTTATCACCCGAAGGCCTGATATTTGTTTTTCTTAATGTTTTCTTTTCAATATCTTTATAGTTGGTTGAGGGGTTATCATTGTGGAGGCTAAAGTTGGCTTATTTTTCCTTGGAAATGGAATGCAGGAGTTAGCTGAAGATGAGATACCACCATGTTTAAGCTTTCCCCTTTCCAATCTTAGGATAATACAAGTGCAAATAGATGACAGCGGTAGAAGGGAAATTAATGATAGACAACTCGCTATGTTGGATTGCTTGCTTCAGAGTACTCCTTCCCTTGAAATCATGGAATTTCAGTTGCTAAGCCATTTTTATGCCACGGTACAGCACGCAGGTTTTAGAAGAGCTATTCCATTTATGGGGAGGTTCAATGCAGGTGAGGATATTAGAGAAAAGATATTTCATTTAAGGGGAGCTTCAAAGCAGGCGAGGATATTCGAGGCCTCGTTTTAAACATATATTTTCAAAATATTTGGTATGTCAAGTGCCCTACCTATATGGCGTTGTCGTTTTGTTTTAGTAAAACGGAAAGGTGAAAGTCAATATGGTTTAAAAGAACATTCAAGGATATTATACATTTTGTGTGTTAACAAACAAGCGGAACGGTGAAGGCCAATATGGGTTAAAAGATCATTCAAGGACATTGTACATCTTGTGTGTTAACAAACAAGCGGAAGGGTGAAGGCCAATATGGTTTAAAATAACATTCAAGTACATTGTACATTTTGTGTGTTAACAAACTTCATCAGAATTATTCATCTGGTAACAAATATTGCTAGTTTTTGCGTAGACTGTTGGGATTCGATCATAATGGCCATTTTAATTATCTTCGTATATTATAAATTATAACAGCCATGTCAATATACAACATTCATTTGAGTATATAGTTTCATAGCATTTTTTTCTTATATTATAAACTAACACACTCACATAGTTTGTGGGTGGATTACGTCCATAGGTATCAAATGGTTGAGATATCATCAAATGGTTGAGATATCGTTATGGAATGGAAGACACTTTGAAAATATTTTTTTATTCCTCATTTTCTTGTAGTTAAACGGGTTTAACTGTTAGTTATCCATGTTTAGCTACATGTTATCAACTATCAATTATTTTTTATATTCTTTTTCTTTTTATCTCACATTTTTCTAGTAATCTTCCATGATCAGCTATGAGTTATCTATGCATTGCTACCAGTTATCCGTTCATCAGAGAACTACCCTTTATTTTTTATATTCCTTTTTTTGTAATTGTTTATTTTGAATTTTGAACGACTGCCATAAAATCAATCTCGACAGTACACTTGTCTCATCCTCGTATGTAGATGAAAAAGCATAAGCCGTAATCTACCCCAAATCTCAAATAAAAACGTCTATCGACGTAATTATAACAGCCATGTCAATATACAACATTCATTTTAGTTTATGGTTTCATAGCATTTTTTTAGTTCTGCTCTTAGCCAAGGCAAATCAATCTTGACAGTACATTTGTCTCATCCTCGTCTGTAGATGAAAAAGCATAAGCCGTAATCTACCCCAAATCTCAAATAAAAATGTCTATTGACGTAATTATAACAGCCATATCAATATACAACATTCATTTTAATTTATGATTTTATAGCATTTTTTTCGTTCTGCTCTTAGCCAAGGCAAGGCATTTGACTGCATGTATTCCAAGTATTTGATCTTGATAGCCTTGAACTGTCTTAGAAAAAGGACAGTGTGATATTGGTGACTTTCTCTTTTTAAGCCTGGCATAAACTAAAGTTTTGGATTGACAATCTCAGCTAAGGAATTTTTATGGTGGGTTTGTGATGGGGGCGCAATCGAGTCAATTGTATACCTCATAGTGATTTGCAAGTCAAGAATATTGCCTTCTTCCGGAATATTCAGTAATGGACAAAGAGTTGAAGTCTGCTAAGCAGCTAAATACAATGCTGTAGCCCCATAATGCTAGCTAGGGTTTAGCCACATAATTTTCTTGCCTCTTTGCCATTTTCTACCTTAATAATGGTTATGCAACAAACACCACACCTTTCCAGTTAGCACTGGCTATTTACCTCATTGGTGCTCTGAAAGTGTGTAAGTGCCTATTTTATCTATTTATTATTTTATCCTTATTGGTGGTTGGTCTACTTGTATTACAATCTAAACTCCCGTAAAAGGAGCCTCCCTTTCAATCTATCACTGCATTTGATTTATCTTGAAGATTTTGCAACTTGTCTCATCCACTGGCTGTTGGTTGGTAATGACTTGCCACCGAGCAGCCCACCCTCATGTGCAGTCCTTTTTTCTGTAGATCCACAACTAGCTCATAGTTTCACACTTCGATTTGCTTGCGATGAACTTATATTCTCCTATTCCATTATATTATTACAGCAAGCAATTCTCCTTTTGACACTAGATGTCTTTCTCGCTAATGTACTTCTGTGCATAACTACGATTTGCAGCAGATTTAGCTCTGTAGGAAGTTTAGCGTAGAGGATTTCATGACACTCTTTTACATACCACTGTTTTCAAAAGGTTTTGGCTTGCTTATACTGGGTTGTTTGCTAAACCTATTTTCCTGGGTAGCTTCTACTACTGCCAATGTGTAAAAACTACCGGTATCTGTACATTTTGTGCGCATACTGTTAATCAATTATTATTTTGAATGAGTTTTTTGTTAACAAAAAATTCTTATAGCAACCAACCCTACATGTTTTGCATCTGATATTTTAATCCACTAGTCTTACTATGAGTTGGTTTTGTTTTAGTGTTGTAACAAAGTCAGCTGAATCGAACTCGGAGTCTGCTGATTTGACCGGTTTTTTGCCTCCAAGAGGTGATTTGGCCTTCAAATTGGCCTTCAAATTGGTTGCATGCTAAACTGGAAGGTTTGGTACAATTTCTGCACATACTGTAGTCAGTTATTATTTAGAATGAACTTTGGTATTTGTTAATAAAAAATTCTCATAGCAATGAACCCCACATATTTTGTATCTGATATTGTAATCCACTAGCTTTACTATGAGTTGGTTTTGTTTCAGTGTTGTAAAAGAATCGGCTGAACCAAATGCGACGTTTGCTGATTTGACTGGTTTTGTGCCTCCAAGAGGTGACTTGGCCTTGAAGTTGGTTCGGCAACCGCTTGCATGCCCAACTGGCTGGTTCAGTATGGAACTGGTCAAACCCACTGGTTTGGAGGTTTTGAACTGGTCACCTACAGGCCTGCCCGTTTTCAAGGAAACACCACCCACCCCAATTTGCCTCACACCTCTCTCATTGATCTCGTTAATTGATCTTGTCTTTGTGCAGTGTTACCTCCCGAACCTGCACTCGAAGAAGTGAAGCCCTAAATCACAAAGTGCAATCCCATAGGAAGTCGAGAATGCTGCTCATTGTCATCAAAACAGCTCTTTCCCTCAATTTAGGCTGGCTCTCCTCCAGCACAAGGGAGGCTTTCTTAAGTTAGGATTACCAAAGCTATGATAAGAGGGCTCAACGTGAATAAGAAGAGTTAGCTTTAACAAAACAATGAGTTGGAGCATAATAAAATGAGGTGATGGAGGATTGGTACTAGTGCCTTAGTATCACTATTGGGCAAAATGAAATCAATAGGTAAAACTAAGAGAGCAGTTTATTGAATGGCCAAGACACATAGAGCTGTTACATATGTCACTGGCTGTTAAATAATGCATAACTAAACTTGGAACTAAATTTGGAGGGCCCTAAAGTTGCCACTCTTAAACAATGCTATGATGGTGTGTCTTACAATGCAGTGAAGCATTAAACTAGAATAGAAGCAAGCTAATACATTCAAAAGTAAAACATCAAAGGGAATAAGAAGGAAACCCTCACATTAAACCCTTACAATGTGGTAAATGTACCCCTCCCTCTTAGCCTCTCAAGCATGTTGTTTACAAGTAATATCTAGCATCATCAATAACAATTAGCAACCAAAAAAAACTATTAGCTTGACATAGCTGGAACCTTTGAACTTCTCATTATGTTTTTAAAAAGATATAAAAAAAGCTCCAAAGAGGAGAACCCCTCACAAATCCAACCATAACAACAAATGGAAATAGCTACTCCTTAAATAGAGTGAACTCCATCTACCTCCAATAAACAATGATTTATTTTCTTGGATCCATGCTTTTCTCCAAAGAAAACAATACAATAATGCTCTCTCACCTAACTGATGTGACAATAATAAAATGGTTATACCATGTGTCTTCTGTCAAGGTGGTTGGCAATGTCAACAAGCTCCAGTCTATCCTCAATCCTTTCCAAGGGGAAGTTTCTCCACTAATAATCCTCAATAAGCATGCAACTACCACCTCCAAGTGGCATGTGTGACTCCTTTCAAGGTGGAATGCCCCATCAACTAGTATAAACAAGTGCGCAAGAACCAAATAAAGCCTCCCCAAAGTATGTGCCATCAAATCGTATGAACATGGTGCAGGAACTCCTTCAGGAGGCATGTGTTGACTAACATTTAAAACACTTCATCAAATAACTTACAAAGTTGCGCACCTCAACATGCGGGACACTTCGCTTCATCAAGGGCATCCTCTCCAAAGCATAACCTCCAAGTGGCATGTGTGACTCCTTTCAAGGTGGAATGCCCCATCAACTAGTATAAACAAGTGTGCAAGAACCAAATAAAGCCTCCCCAAAGTATGTGCCATCAAATCGTATGAACATGGTGCAACTTGCAAGAACTCCTTCAGGAGGCATGTGTTGACTAACATTTAAAACACCCCATCAAATAACTTACAAAGTTGCGCACCTCAACATGCGGGACACTTCGCTTCATCAAGGGCATCCTCTCCAAAGCATAACTAACTTGCCCTTCAAAATGTTAAGGTCCACTGCACCATGTGCAAACGGTTATATCCATGATGTAAGAAGTTAACAAATATTAACAATCTATTATGCTCAACAAACTTGCCCTTCAAGGTGCTAAGCCCATCAAATCTTGTGAACATGAGTGGATCCATGACGTAAGGGTTCAATCCACAAGATAATCATAAAAAAAAATGAAGCGATGACTCATAAATGCCAAAGAGGTCCTAAAAGCTAGGGCGCCTCCTCAATAACCTCTATAGCAGAGTCTCCAATGTGTAACAGCTTTTCAAAAGTGTGCAAGGAAGGTGTCAATAAACAATATAATAATTATCGACATGCCTAATCACAATGAAGCTCAACTAACTCCATAGAAGAGAGGATTACCCAATCAACTAGTAATAAAATAATGATAAAATACGAGTGGTTAAGACAGAGTTGTTACATATGTCAAAATAAGCTTTAATTTGCTATTAAATAATGTAGAACTAAATGTGGAGGGCCCTAAAGTTGCTGCTCTCAATCAATTCTAGGAAGGTGTGTCCAACAAGGAAGCAAGCTAATACATTCAAGCAAGCTGATGCATTCAAAAGTGGAACAATAGAGGCAATAAGAGGGAAACTCCTCACATTAAACCCTTCCAATGTGATCCCTCACATTAAACTCTCAAATTTTGTTGTCTTTATCAATGGGATCCCTTCTCGATTTTTCTTGGTGTCCAGGGTATCAGGCATGGATGCCCCCTACTCTTTATCTTGATCATTGATAGTCTAAGTTTACTTATCGCAAATGCTCAACTTAATGGGGACATTATTGGTGTCAAGGTGGCACAACATACTTTTCTTACTCACTTGTTTTTTTGTTGATGATGTCTTATTGTTTGGTATTGGGACTGTGGAGGAATGGCAACAATTTAAATTATTGTTAGACCTCTTCTGCTTGGCAATAGGTATGAAAATCAGTGATGAAAAGTTTTCTTTCCTGTATAATGACATTGATGAGACTTGTAGGGCAATGATCCTCTCACTGCTGCCCTACAAAATGGAACCCTTAGATGTTGGCTTCAGGTATCTGGGGTATTATCTTAAGCCCTCGGGATACTGTGTAAATTATTGGAGATGGTTTATTAGGAAATTTGTCAACAAAATTAATAACTGGACTTATAGGTTACTATCCTTGGGGGGCAGACTGATATTGGTGAAATCTGTACTCATGGGACTCGCTGTATACTGGCTCTCCCTAGCCCGCTTGCCCAGATCTATTAATCATTATCTTCGGAGAGCCATCTTCGATTTTCCCCGAGGAAACCATAAGGGGTGTTCCAGATCACACTTGGTTGATTGGCATACGATATCACGGGCATATGAATGTGGAGGATGGGATATTAAGAACCTTGATTGGTTCAGTTTGGCTCTCGGGTTGAAGAGTCTCTGGCTCGTTTTGAATGGAAATGGCCTTTGGACCACCATCATCAAGTAGAAATATCTCAAGAACAAACAGGTGGATGAATGGCTTCGACTCCAAATCTTTTCGGTATAGGGTACATCTTTCTTTTGGAACGGTTTCATTCGAGCTATCTCGTGGCTTACCAGATGTCTCGGCTGGAAGGCTAGTAATGGACACAAGATCAAAATTGGTATTGATCCGATCGCTGGTCTCAACTTGGATTACATCCTTCCTGAGGAGCTTAGGGCTTACTTAGCAGATTATGGTATCTCTCATCTCTTTGATGCTTGCATTTGGGGTATTGAATCGGTCTCATAGTCCTACTGGCTCACTGTAAATGACTTGGAACTAGCTGGTCAATGGAGAGATTCTTGGACCAGCTATATAGCTGGGCTATCACATGGTTGCATTAGATTGGGCGATGGTCGTGACACATTGATCTGGATGTTTAACAACAAGAATGGTAGGGTAAGTGCAAAGCTTGCCTACGACCTCATTGTTGCCTGCCATAATCTAGAACCCCCCGATAGCACACTCACTCAGATTTGGCATTGCAACATTCTTTTGAAGATCATATGCTTCAACTGGTTATGTCTGACCAATCGAATTAACACTTGTGACAACCTGCATAAGAAAGGTTGGATTGGCCCTATTTGGTGCTGCTTATGCAAATGCTCGCTTGAGTTGTTTCCCACATCTTTATTGATTGCAGTTACATCCTGAGGGTAATCCAGTCGCTCAGCTCGGCCTTACAACGCCCTTTCATCTGGAAAGAGTCTTCATATATGCTAAATTTGGAGCATTGGTTCAGGAACGAAAGACTGTTCTATTTATGTGCTAGCAGCTGTGGCTAACTCGAAACAGATGTATTTTTGATGACTCTAAGCCAGATCTCAAACATACCGTATATTGCATATTGGAGTAGCTCAAACAACATCCTACAGATGCACAGATTAGTAGGAAAAAAAGAACTATTGGCCTAGCTCCTACTATTGAATTCCGGTTTTTTTTTTGATGGTGCTGCTGCAAATTTGAAAGCGGGTATCGGTGTACATCTCCTTGTCAGTTCTGACCACTTCTTCCATTTGAAGATGGGTATTGGATTGAGCACCAACACAAGAGCAAACATTCTTTCCCTCTGGACTCTAATGCACTTTGCCAAACTGATTGTTCTGCCATATCCTCACATTCTGGGAGACTCCTCAGCCATCATTAACTGGTTAAATAGGAAGACTGAAATTTCTGCACTCAATCTTGATGGTTGGTGTCTATATATCAGAGAGCTAGAATCATACTTTCTCCATTTTGATGCTTCCCATGTTTACAGAGAACACAATGTTACTGTTGATGGCTTATCCAAAGAAGCTCTATATTTGGCCTCGGGCCTTCTACATTTTTCAGAATTTTCTGAGGGGGTATGTGTTCTTAAGGATACTTTACACCTATTTTAGCTTGTATCACTCTTTGGTTCTCCTCATCTTTGATGTCTGCGTGTATGAATACATCCTTTGGATGTCAGAGGTGAACTCTTCCCTCTGTTTAGTTGACCCCAGAGGTGCTTCTTTGGATTAGTCACAAGACATTGACGTATTGTTTCTTTGTAACTAGGGGCTCTTTTGGAGTTTGTGGATGATATCTTAGAGCATGACCTCCCTCTGTGGAGCTGCTGTTTTTTGTATGCTGATTGTTGATGAGTCTTTTGACTGATATTTCTGCTGCTGAAGGCTTATTTGTGAAAGCCTAGCTAGATGATGTGAAAAGTTACTTTTGATTCTATTGAATATCAAGAAACCGATATTTCTTTTGGAAAAAAACCCTTCCAATATAGTAAATGTGGCAAACAATTAAAAAACTATTAATTTGACATATAATAAGTTGGAACCCTTAAACTTCCCATTATGTCTTCAAAAAGATTTAAAAAAAAAGCTCAAAGAAGGGAACTCCTAAAAAATCCAACCATAACGAAAGAGATACTCTTTAAATGGAGTGAATTCCATCTCCTTCCCATAAATGATAATTTATTTTCCTAGATCCATGCTTTTATCCAAGGAAAACAATGCAATAATGCTCTCTCACCTAACCAATCATGTGATAATAATAAAATGGTTATGCCATGTATCTTTTATCAAGGTGGTTGGCAATGGCAACAAACTCCATTGTATCCTCAATCCTTTCCAAGGAGGAGTTGCTCCACTAGTAATCCTCAATAAACATGCAAATTACCACCTCCAAGTGTCGTGTGATTTCTTTCAAGGTGGAATATCCCACACGAACAAGAGTGCACGAACCAAATAAAGCCTCCTCAAAGTAGCATGAGACAGTGACATCTAATAGTATGGACATGGTACAAGAACTCTTCCAAGAGGCACGTGTGGACTAATCGTTTAAAACATCCCATCAAATAATATAGAAAGGTGCGTAATTTAGCCTCAACATGCGAAACACTTCACGTCATCATGGAGATCTTCTCCTAAGCATAACTAACTATCCCTTCAAGACGTTAAGGTCCACTACACCATGTCAAACAGTTATATCCATGAAGTAAGAAGTCAACAAATATTATCTATCCATTATGCTCAACAAACTTGCCCTTAAGGTGCTAAACCCTTCAAATCTTGTGCGCATGAGTGGATCCTTGTAAGGGTTCAATCCACAAGATAATCATCACAAAAGCTGAAGTGATGACTCATAAATGCCAACGAGTTGTCCTAAAATCTAGGAAGCCTCCTCAACAACCTCTATATTACAATCTCCAATGTGTAACAACTTTCCAAAAATACGCAAGGAGTCAACAAGCAATATAATAATCATGCACATGCCTAATCATAATGAAACTCAACTAATTTCATAGAAGAGGGGGCGAGCAATACTCTACATGCAACAGAGTGTTTAATACGCCCCCGTGTGCATGAATTTATTGCTCGTCGTTTGACTCCGCCATGCCCATGCTCTGACGCCTCCATGCCCATAGCCCATGCTGGACGATCTGACGCGGGCATGCTCCATCGCCCATCCATGCCCACCGTATACAATAGTATTGCTCGCCCTCCATGCCCACCGTATACACGAGGCATAGACGTCCCAGTACAGTCCTCGACGGCAGCCTGCAGATTCCGATCAATCAAACCATAAATTCGGATCTGCATCAAACCCCGCGGCGGATTTGCTCTTCGCATTACTCTTTTGGTTTCAGGCTCTGCGAAGCGAGGACGGTGCAGAAGAAGAACTCCACACCAGAGAGCAGGACAGCCTCCTGCAGCGCATACGAAGCATTTATCGGGTCAGTTCTCATTATATACATCACTCTGACATCATTATATTAAACTAATTTGAACATCGCGAGATTGTAAAAAAAGTTGACAGGGATACCCTGCCTCAGGCCTGGAATTTCAAATAAACTTTGCCTGTCAAACCCAAATTTGATGGCGGTCTTGGATTTTTCCTACCCTTCATTTTACGTTTTAAGTGAATTCATGGCTGTCGAATTTGTTTACATATAAGATTTCAGCCTAGCTTACAGATCAGTATGATTGCTTTCTTTCTTTTATCTCCTTCCTTTGCTTTATTTATTGCTCCTACACCTACAACGTGCTCTTACACAAGCCAGGGTAGGAAAGAATGAGGAACAACAGAGCCATGCCAGGATATCAGATTGGTATAAACTACCCAACAATTGATACCAAGAAGAGAGCATGGGAGTAGTGATTATTTAGTATGCATTCTTCTAAATAAAGCTCTCAGAAAGGGAGGAAACTTGTTGTCGGCTAATGTAAGCGACTAGTTCTGATCCTGTATTCCATCCTGATTCGAAAACTAGGAGACATATGAGCATGTAAACTAACGTTCAGAGGCATATTGGTGTTTCATAATGTGTTTTCTGCGATCAATAAAATAAAATAAATACACCAAAACAATGGACGAGATTTACTTCCAAATTAAAATCAGAAGTGAATAATTTCTTGTCTGAAACAAAATATAAGTCATTTTCTATTATTAAATGGTTGCAGTCTGGTACAGAATGACCTACAGAGTAACTCGAGTGTGAGCATTGATGTTTTATCTACAACATTCGAGTGTCTAGCAAATTGCACTGCAACCTGCATCCATTAATTGGATCAATGTTGTCCTCCAGGAGGACATTTAAGTGTTCAAATCCATGAGACTTGTAGATTGGTGCGTGCAGTGTACGCCGATAGAACCCTGCTGCAACGCCACTTACAAATAGATTGAAGCCCACTCTTCAATGCCATGCCCTGCCTCTTAGTAGGCATCTCCTCGAATGCTGAGAACAAACATATTGAATCTGATCAATCCAATCAAGAAAGAAACAGTAGTTGGGTTCTGAAATTTATGGACTTGAGGTCATATTTTAAAGATGAAAATTCTTAATACAACTCAATATCTGATTCAAATTCAGGCCCTCCCAGTGGGTTCATTTCCTCGACCTCAAAGAATGGCTGCACCTCTGAAATTTTCGTGAATAACTGTGTTTGTGGACACTTTGGTCATAGTTGCTGTTGCAATGATGATGATTTCCTGTGCTCGGTTATGGAAGAGTTTTCTGCCAATGAAGAAATTCTTGATAGAAAATATTTCTCTAGGTTCCTACATCGAGTTTCTTTGCCACAGACAAAACTGTTTTATATGATGTCATATCTCCATGCCGGATCTTCCAAATCTCCTCTTAAGATGAGGTAAACATTCTTTTGCCATAAACCCTAAATCAAGAAAATTTCAATTTTAGTAAATCTTTCTTTGGGCCGTCTCTTTCATCACAAGAAATGTAGCATGCCCATCCTGACGACATGTCGAGCACTCCAGCCAGGTTTGTGGCGTCTCTGCCAGTAAAGCTGAGAAATGAACATACCTACAAAGAGGCTTTTAATCCAGTTATGGGTCTCTTAAACAAGTAGCCACCTTGAAAAAAATACGTCCAGCATCCCAATTATGATGAGATCTGAGACTTTATATAATGACATCTGAGACTTTTTTATGATGAGATCTGAGAGAGTTTGGATGATTGATGTATGCATGCTTATAAGTTTTGATACTAAGAATTTTGTACACAATTTTAGTTTGCTTATGTATAATGTAGAAACTTAAATCCATTGTAGTTTGAAATAAAACACCTCTTATCTCTATTCAACCTCTGAATTATCTATTTCATTCCAAAATGTTGACAGGCATATCGATTGCCTCTTAGTACAAATTTCGCACATCTTTTGAGACCTGCAAAAACAAATTTCTTCATCTCAATCTCGATATATTAAAATTTCAAATCTTTTCATGGAAGAAGATTTTCTTCTAAAGACTTACAATATGCTTCCCAGAGTGATGTATGGTATTTTTACTAAATCAAACCACGTATACGACTGCGCCCTAATCTATTTTTTTACATATTAATCCACCAATACGCATTATTCATTTTTACATATTAGGTCAAAAGACTCACCTGCTCTGTTGGGCAGAGATCTCCATCCACCGTCTCCATGATTTTGAATCATAAACTATTGAAAACTGATTTAAAGCAGTTTTTACTTGACAACTATTTTTAAGAACAGAAAACGCTTCTTGATAGGGGCGTAACCTAGTTTCCAACAAGCGAAGAAAGTTGGAGAAAGTTTGGATGATTGATGTATGCATGCTTATAAGTTTTGATACTAAGAATTTTGTACACAATTTTAGTTTGCTTATGTATAATGTAGAAACTTAAATCCATTGTAGTTTGAAATAAAACACCTCTTATCTCTATTCAACCTCTGAATTATCTATTTCATTCCAAAATGTTGACAGACATAACGATTGCCTCTTAGTACAAATTTCGCACATCTTTTGAGACCTGCAAAAACAAATTTCTTCATCTCAATCTCGATATATTAGTTTCAAATCTTTTCATGAAAGAAAATTTTCTTCTAAAAACTTACAATATGAATTGCACTAAATTCATGCACACGGGGCGAGCATTAAACACTCTGCTGAGAACAAACATATTGAATCTGATCAATCCTCTTGATTAATCCTAATGATTTTCTTAATTGATTTTCCTAAATTACTTGATTGATTTTCTTAATTAATCGAGATTAGTCCTCCATTGGTCTATGACTACTTGACTGTTTGTATACAAAAGTTTACATTGGTCCATGATTTTCCTGTAGCTTCTGGAAGAGGGTGGCAACGGGTAAATTGTAATTACCAATTTACCCCATAATGATAATGAATACAGTAATAGGAACATATCTATCGATCAGTTTGCTTCATTTTATTTTAATTGTTTTTGAACAGAGACGAGACATTAAAGCTATCAATTTTGAGTTAAGTTTTGCTAGAGTAAAAGTTTAAAATAGGTTTTTCTTTGTAAGGTGGGTCAAAATCAAAACTCGCTGTTTTTGAGAGGTGATATCTAAATTTAATAATGCTAAAGGTGCTGCTCAGGCCCAGTGTAATTCTGATGATTTTGACTATTTAAATATCCTTAAATTATAGTTTCTCAAACCAAAAACTAAGCAAACAAATAAAAAAAACATTTCAACGAAAAAACCACCAATAGCGTTGAATAAAATTGAATGCTTTTTAAATGGATAAAACTTATTCATTGAAAGGATGATGTCTGTCATTTAACCGGCGTCGCAAAGGAAAAATGAAAACGATAAATTAATGTGTTATGTTTATCTTATTATATTTGTTTAATTGAACGGCTGTATTTTGTTGAATGATTATTGGTAAGACATGAACCATATTCATTATTACAAATTGTGATGTTTATTTTATTCTTAAAAATTTCTCCATTTATTTGGGTGTGCACTGTAGTCTGTGATGCACTCATGGTATGGGTTCAAAATTTTGTAATATAATTCTTTGTTTCTTCATATTGTTGTGTTGTTATAAAAAATGTAATATAAATATTTATTTGTTTTTGTTTGTAATTTAATAAAAATAATTACTAATTTAAAGTTTTATGTTTTATTTAATGTTTGTTTTTCTTTTTAATATAAAATAGTATAGAATTACTTTTTATTTAAAAAATAAATTTAAATGTTCTTTTTAAGTTTTTATGTTTTTATTCTACTTTTGTGAAACCTTTATATAAATTAATATTAGGTAAATCTTTATAGTTTTTATTTTTATTTTTTAATCAAATATATCTATTTTTTTAGTGATTAACCATACACTATAACTGTTTATACCAAAATTTGTGTCATGTAGTTTATCTATATTACAGGCATTAAAAAACTAGTATTATTTTTTTTACGAGAAATTGATAATACTTCAAATAGGGTATAAATTAGATGTCCTACATGATTATGTTTTCTAGTCACTACAAAAAAATAGTGTAGTTTCTTTTAATATTTGTTTATAAATTCATTGAACTTAGATGCAAATGACTGAACACTTCATAGAGATTTAAATATAACTGATTTGCTTATCTTTTTTTTGGTTTTCAAGTAATTGATAAATATGTTTTTGTTTATTTGTTATGATAATTTGAACTGATTTCTAACATTATAGCTATTTACTTATTCATTTACAGGGAATTGAGAAAATAGAAGAAAATAAACATCAATGGGATGTAGTTATGAAAGGCACTAAACATGTTTTTTACTGTTTAATTGGTGATTGTGCCGGCACCTTTATTCGGTCAAAATTATGTGGCCTCAATCACCATCGGACTGTCATACATAATCTCCCTCCGATTCCCCAACGGCCAAGAGGGAGACAAAGAAATGAAAATGCTAAACGCACATCAAAATCACCTAGTAAGATCCAAAGACAGAACCAAAAGTTCCAATATAATGTAGATGCAAGGTTGTGTCGTGCACGCAAGCAGGCATATACAAGATTTGTCATTGAAGAAATTCTTTCTATTGTAAGTATTTATTGGCATTATTGTGTGTGTGTGTGTCTTGATAACATGAATTTATTACTAAATTTATTGATTTTTTTGTCTGCAGTCAGTTGCTACAGTTGATGAACTAAATGATGCTTCAAGACATAAAATTAGTGAAAAAATGCATCGTTGAGAGCAAAGCTTACCTCGTAGGCGTAAAGACACAGCAAAGCGCATAGAAATTGCTTTGCAACAAAAAGGAACAGTAGGGATTTTTAATGGCATAGAAGAAGAAGAGCTAAATGGGAATAGTCTTGGCATAAACTCTGGGGAAACTAGTATCAACAATGACTACACAGTTCAGTCTTTTTTCTTATTTGCATGCATTTAATTTGAAGACATTTTAAGATAGATGATATTTATAGTTATTATTAGTTGTATACTAATATCCCATTGTTATTGATATGCATAGCCTAATCAACATAATCCTCTCGAGAGATCTCCATACAATATGGTTGCTCAATATAGATCCAACAACTTGGAAACCGAAGGAACAACAAGTTGTGAACCATTGCGGCATTCACCTAGATTTCAAGGGATTTTGGGGGAGGTATGTTTGGTTTCCATACTTACCTACATCACAACAACATTAGCATATCAATTCTTATATTAGAACTTTTATAATGACAAGACGAAGACTAGATTTTCTAATTTTCAAACTTTCTTTTGTTATTTTTCATTATATAAAGTTATTTTTTATTTATACATTATTTCATATTTATGGTGCATGTTTTTGTTTCTGAAGCCATTACAACCATTTGAAACCTCAAAACATGGTTATAGTTTTGGGGAGAATGTGAATGAAACTTATCAAGTATGTATTTGTATTTTTTTTTAGTTATTAACTTTTAGATTTAATTTGGTTTGAGTTGCGTACTTATATATATTTTTGATGCTCTATCTAGAATCAAGAATATACATCTCCCCAAAGCCCTTTTCATACAATAGATGGTGAGCATGGGACACCTCTATCAGAAATTCATGAAAAAACACATTCTCTTCAACCATTACGACGTTCTTCTCGATTTCAAGGAAATTTAGGAGAGGTAAGTTCTATACCCTATACCATGTCTCATAATAGCATTTATATATAATTGATATTATTTAGGATATCTAGTTTTTCAATGCATTTCGTCTCCATATTTTCATTATATTATTACCAATATTCATGTTTATTGACTATGTTGTGACTTTTTGCATAAGCCAAAAATGGAGAATGATTATGGTATGGTGAAAAGAACGAAAATTACACCAAAAGACTTGAAAGCATGTGGGTTCAAGTCTCGAAAACAATACATTGAGCATATATGCTCGACAAGTATTGCTGCCACTAAACCCACTAGGTTTGCCACTTTGAAGTCTAAAACAATGCACCATGCTTAGGTAACTTGGCTAATAGTTAAAGGCTTTAATTAATGTTTTGTATAAATGTGGGTTTCCTAGTTTTGTAATGAATATTATCTTTTTGAACTATCACTAAATGTATTCTCAGTAGAGACTCGTGAATTAGAGACTTGTCCTTTTATCACATTGAAAAATTGCATG
>LPNX010168916.1:101891-147223 GCA_001517045.1 Pseudotsuga menziesii
TTTCGAATATACAGTCTGAAAAATAACAAAATCCTGTTACATAACAACATATCGCATAATAACTAGCACGAGTCTAATTACGCGGTGAAGGCTCAGTGTAACACATAGTATATAAAACCACAATTGTACTTCAAACCCCAGAAAGTTAAGTTAATTAGCGGAGTTGTGCTAGTTGTTTAGCTGGTAATCTGTGATTGGTCCGAACATAGGTAACACTACTTCAAGACGTCTGTGTCATTTTAAGCATCTTGGTATTGGTCCATATAGAGGGTTTTTCCCCGATCAGGGCTGGTGTGTCAATAAGGGAAAGCAGACATAAAGCAGACTTAAAGTGGACACAGACTTTGTACATAATAACATATCACACTGAGATTTAAACTTATTTTTTTTTAAATGAAATGATAAATAATTATTACAATCGAATCTTCATTGTTTCTCCAACTTTCTTCGCTTGTTGGAAACTAGGTTACGCCCCTATCAAGAAGCGTTTTCTGTTCTTAAAAATAGTTGTCAAGTAAAAACTGCTTTAAATAAGTTTTCGATAATTTATGATTCAAAATCATGGAGACGGTGGATGGAGATCTCTGCCCAACAGAGCAGGTGAGTCTTTTGACCTAATATGTAAAAATGAATAATGCGTATTGGTGGACTAATATGTAAAAAAATAGATTAGGGCGCAGTCGTATACGTGGTTTGATTTAGTAAAAATACCATACATCACTCTGGGAAGCATATTGTAAGTCTTTAGAAGAAAATTTTCTTTCATGAAAAGATTTGAAACTTTAATATATCGATATTGAGATGAAGAAATTTGTTTTTGCAGGTCTCAAAAGATGTGCGAAATTTGTACTAAGAGGCAATCGGTATGCCTGTCAACATTTTGGAATGAAATAGATAATTCAAAGGTTGAATAGAGATAAGAGGTGTTTTATTTCAAACTACAATGGATTTAAGTTTCTACATTATACATAAGCAAACTAAAATTGTGTACAAAATTCTTAGTATCAAAACTTATAAGCATGCATACATCAATCATCCAAACTCTCTCAGATCTCATCATAAAAAAGTCTCAGATGTCATTATATAAAGTCTCAGATCTCATCATAACTGGGATGCTGGACGTATTTTTTTCAAGGTGGCTACTTGTTTAAGAGACCCATAACTGGATTAAAAGCCTCTTTGTAGGTATGTTCATTTCTCAGCTTTACTGGCAGAGTCGCCACAACCCTGGCTGGAGTGCTCGACATGTCGTCAGGATGGGCATGCTACATTTCTTGTGATGAAAGAGACGGCCCAAAGAAAGATTTACTAAAATTGAATTTTTCTTGATTTAGGGTTTATGGCGAAAGAATGTTTACCTCATCTTAAGAGGAGATTTGGAAGATCCGGCATGGAGATATGACATCATATAAAACAGTTTTGTCTATGGCAAAGAAACTCGATGTAGGAACCTAGAGAAATATTTTCTATCAAGAATTTCTTCATTGACAGAAAACTCTTCCATAACCGAGCATAGGAAATCATCATCATTGCAACAGTAACTATGACCAGAGTGTCCACAAACACAGTTATTCACAAAAATTTCAGAGGTGCAGCCATTCTTTGAGGTCGAGGAAATGAACCCACTGGGAGGGCCTGAATTTGAATCAGATATTGAGTTGTATTAAGAATTTTCATCTTTAAAACATGACCTCAAGTCCATAAATTTCAGAACCCAACTACTGTTTCTTTCTTGATTGGATTGATCAGATTCAATATGTTTGTTCTCAGCATTCGAGGAGATGCCTACTAAGAGGCAGGGCATGGCATTGAAGAGTGGGCTTCAATCTATTTGTAAGTGGCGCTGCAGAAGGGTTCTATCGGCGTACACTGCACGCACCAATCTACAAGTCTCGTGGATTTGAACACTTAAATGTCCTCCTGGAGGACAACATTGATCCAATTAATGGATGCAGGTTGCAGTGCAATTTGCTAGCCACTCGAATGTTGTAGATAAAACATCAATGCTCACACTTGAGTTACTCTGTAGGTCATTCTATACCAGACTGCAACCATTTAATAATAGAAAATGACTTATATTTTGTTTCAGACAAGAAATTATTCACTTATATCCTGGCATGGCTCTGTTTTTCCTCATTTTTTCCTACCCTGGCTTGTGTAAGAGCACGTTGTAGGTGTAGGAGCAATAAATAAAGCAAAGGAAGGAGATAAAAGAAAGAAAGCAATCATACTGATCTGTAAGCTAGGCTGAAATCTTATATGTAAACAAATTCGACAGCCATGAATTCACTTAAAACGTAAAATGAAGGGTAGGAAAAATCCAAGACCGCCATCAAATTTGGGTTTGACAGGCAAAGTTTGTTTGAAATTCCAAGCCTGAGGCAGGGTATGCCTGTCAACATTTTTTTACAATCTCGCGATGTTCAAATTAGTTTAATATAATGATGTCAGAGTGATGTATATAATGAGAACTGACCCGATGGATGCTTCGTATGCGCTGCAGGAGGCTGTCCCGCTCTCTGGTGTGGAGTTCTTCTTTTGCACCGTCCTCGCTTCGCAAAGCCTGAAACCGAAAGAGTAATGCAAAGAGAAAATCCGCCGCGGGGTTTGATGCAGATCCGAATTTATGGTTTGATTGATCGGCATCTGCAGGCTGTCGTCGAGGACTGTACTGGGACGGCGCGGGACGTCTATGCCTCGTGTATACGGTGGGCATGGAGGGCGAGCAATACTATTGTATACGGTGGGCATGGATGGGCGATGGAGCATGCCCGCGTCAGATCGTCCAGCATGGGCTATGGGCATAGAGGCGTCAGAGCATGGGCATGGCGGAGTCAAACGGCGAGCAATAAATTCATGCACACGGGGGCGTATTAAACACTCTGCTGCATGTAGAGTATTGCTCGCCAGAAGGGGGAACAAGCCCATCTTCTAGTAGTAAAATAATGATAAAATACAAAGTGCCTCAATATATGTGCCAACAAGGTTGAGCAGTAATAGTAGTTCACATCATCATAAAGTAACCCTTATGCAGAATGCCTCATTTTAGTAAAGGTGTTCACACCTTGAAACTTAAAACCAACTAAAATATGCCAAATAAAATCACTTTGAGGGCCAAAACCACATGAGAAGGAATAAATAAACAAAGTGCTCTCCAAGAGTGTGATGCCACCATGCCAAGATGTAATCTCCATTAAAATTAAACCCCCTATCACTTTGAGGGCCAAAACCACGTGAAAAGGAATAAATAAGCAAAGTGCTCTCCAAGAGTGTGATGCCACCATGCCAAGATGTAATCTCCATAAAAATTAAACCCCCTAAAATGTTAGGGGCTCATCCATAAGGCCCAAACTATCATATAACATCAAACAAGGGCTAGGTTACCATACACATGCAATAGACCATATGATGATACCAAGATGGAAGGTACAAGCACTTCATTTCATTAAATATCTGTTAACAAGCTAACTCATCAAAAGAATACCACCAGATGAGTTATCAAACATGTGAATTATAGAAAAGTGAGCGTCCTCCATTAATACACATACCAACTCTAATAATAGTAACATCTTTAAACATATGGGTGTAAGCAAAGAACTCCATGAATATGTGTTCCCCCAGTTCATCAGAAGCTTCATAAGTACCATGTTTCCAACTCCATTCATTGTGATGAAAATCTTGAGTGCAACCCTGATATAATATGAGGGGTAACCTTTGATTGAGGCACAATAGTTGCTAAACTAAAAACCTAATACATATCCCATTTTCTTGGATGATATTGCTCCATCTTCATAATGGGTGGAGGAGACTCACTTGACAGAGTTTGGCGCTAATGACTTGGGGTGGATGGGTTTGGTTGGTGATCCACTAGTAGCACCAGGTATGGTAGGCACTAGCTGCACCACTACTAATACTATAGATGTCCTTGAGTGCTAGAATTTTATATTTTAACAATGGTTATATTAGATCTTCAAACAATTTGCATTATTTCATCATAACCATAGGCAATAGGATCACTTAAAGAAAAATCAATTACAACAACACAAAAAAAACACAGATTTTCTTCTGGGAAACCACAAGGGAGAAAACCCAACTACTTCTTAAGTATAGATTCTGTCACTAAGTACAATCCCAAACTAAGATAAGAGCAACTCCTTCTTCTTCCCAAGGGACCTCTTCTTCTCTCTCTTACACGCTTTAGCAAACTTGTTTGTCTAAATGAGAGGAATCTCTCCTTTATTTATACACATCGTGTGAGTGGCCTTTTACCCTAACAGAGCTGACTTCTCTTTCTAACTGGGTCGACTTCTCCAGGGAGACTCAAAATAACATTTATATAATAATTCTTCTAGGTACTATTGACCTGACTTTCAAGGAAGGTTTACATTGATTCTTTCAAGTACTTTTACATGACCAAATACATCAATAACATCCCTCGAAGGAGGTATAATAATACAATAAAAAGACAATAAGAACATCTTCTGAAGTTGCACATTCTTCAATATTGAAGAGTCCAGAATTTTGAGTGATCATGTTGGTCATTGATATATAATGACTTGTAGAAAGCTATTTATAAGATTCAAAATTCCATTTAGGGCCTTGCTATTTAATTATTTTGTTTCGTATATATTGCTTTGGTGCCATTTTGCCATTTCACCCTTACACTGTATACATGACCAAACTTTGCATATATATGTTTCCTTTTTCCCTCTATTTTTTTCATGTTTGATGTTAAAAAAAAAAATAGCAAACCGGTTAATAAATGGAGTTGTTGGTTGATTCAGATCCAAGTCTAAGTCTGTTTGACACTTGGCTAATTCTGATTTGAGTCCTGTCTGACACTTAGCCGCTTTCGATTTGAGTCCTGTCTGACACTTGACTGATTTGGAGTTTTAAAACATTGTTCTGTTTTGCTTCTAAAATCTTGATTTTATTTGTTCAAATTATATTGGAAAATGGGTTCCAGGTTAAATACAAATTTAAAACAATTATTAAATTTGGCAAGGGCGAGGAATCGAGGATGACACAACTAATGTAACTTTTGTTATAATGATTTGTTGATGGAGTTGACACTGAGCTTTATTACAAAATATTGTATTTATTTTTGAATTCTAAATTCAGACATGAGGACATGGGACATGGACACGAAGGACATGGAGATCCAAGACATGGAGATTCAAGACAGAGTGATTTAGTGACTTCGGGAATCAGGATAGGTAGGACACTTTATATATATATTTAATTTTTTTTTACATATATTATATATAATTTTTTTTTACATATATTAAAATTTAAAATATAGATATATAGCTTCAAATTTTTATAAATATTCAACATAAATCAGAATCAAACCTCAAATCTTCTTTACCTGAAAAAAAACCACTTTTAAGCTCTCACAACATTTGCAAATAACAAAATACAAGTGAAAATTCGTTTTTAAAGAAAGTCCAGTCATATTTTTTTCAGTTTGTGTGTCCTGTTTAAACAAGACACGTAGTAACAGTCACAGAACTCTCGTGTCAACACGATACACGCTGCAAAGATGTGCCCGGTTTCTTAAGTTATAAACCTTCCCTACAAAACTTGGATTCTTAGGTTATAAACCTTCCCTGCAAAACTTTGTATCTGAGTTTCACGATATCATGAGTTTTTACTTACTCCCTCCATATTTCCAATCCGATCATGAGTTTTTACTCTCTTTGTCTGTGTTTAATAAAAAATAAGTTTTTTTTGGTGTGTTTTTAATCCTCCGCTTATTAGAGAGGGCTTATTAGAGAGGGACGAGGAGATTTTATGGTCATAGGAGCAATTCCAAAGTGCTTTAAGATAGGTGTTTCTAGATCGAAAACACTTATGTTTGGCGATACTGGATTGAAATTGCTTGAATGTGTTACTATAATCGAGCACGTAAATTATAATTAGGGCTGTTAATCATCAAAATGTCCAGATGATATATTGGGTTTCAGTGTAAAATTTTGATGAAAGACGATCAAATGCATAGTTACATATATCGCGATATATCGTGACTCATTGTCTTTGGCGATATATCGTCACTAAAAAATCGTGATATTTTCGACATTTTGAATATATCGCGATATATTCAATATGTTGTGAAATATTGGGAATATATTGAAAGATTTTGGAAAATATCGCCCTGCTAAAAAAATTTGCATGAATTTTGAAAAATAAATTCATGGATTAAGTTTTTGGCAGTGTTATTAAAACTAAATATATTAAATTCTTAAAATAATAAATGGTAGTATTAAATTCTTAAACTAAAACTAAAAGTGACATTCTCCTTTACTTTCATTTTCTATCATTTTACTTAAATTTTTAACATTGCCATTAATTGTTTTAGGATGTTTGAGAGTGGTTCCAACCTCATCGGACTTCATATGCAAAAAGTAGAATTTTAGATCCCATTTAGAATTCAAGAGACTTAATAGTTTTCAAGATTTCAAGATTTCAAGATTTCAACAATTCCACTGGATTTTATCAAATATGAGGATATGGGATTGGCATTTAATCAAGCACATCAACCCATCCCTGTACCTTGATGTTGGTGGCATTGACTATTGAAATCTTTTATCATGACCTTAATAAAAATGTACCTTTCACTCATTAAACATGGTAAGTTTCATCAAAATTGTAGAGTAGTTGGACCTTCCACCATAGCATAAGTAGTTGGAGCTTCCAATTTGATGCCCAACTCATCCAAAGCACTTACAGGACCCCCTACTGCTTCTAGAGGAAGAGTGGTGCCCCTTGCTTATAAAAGGGGTAGAGGGGATCGATGATTCCTACTATTTATCATTGTATTATGTAGTATCTAGATGCCTCATGAGTCATGATGATTAATTTCTTGAGAGACATTTATTTTGATTATTTGATGTGATTTTCTATCATTCCATCAAGAACATGTTTCAATATTTTCAGTTTATAACTTTATAGTCGATATGTGATCATGATCCACCATTTTACATCTTATGCATCTTATATATTAGTTGTATTTTCATATTTATGTATTGAATGTGTTTATTTGATGTTGTTGTTGCTTTAGATGTTAAAAAAATTGAAAAAAATGGTTCTTTTTGTATTTCTGTATGCTTTATGACATTTGCCGATATTTTCCAATATTTTCACCGTTGCTGCCGATAAGTTACATTCCGGACCCTTGGCGATATATTCACCGACACGATATATGTAACTATGGTTTAAACTTTATACTCAAATTACCAAACTCACTTTCTGTCCTTCTCTTCTCCTTCGCCATAGCAGCAACTTGGTTGGGTTCGCCAACATTTTGCAGTTGCATTCATCTCTCTTGGAGGCCCTTCATTTATCCATTAATGGCGATCACATAACAAGTAAATGACAGTTGATCTTTGAGAGCTTATGCAAGTGGCTGCGGTACTTGGCATGGAAGAATGCCCAACTTCTCACTTTTTGTGGGACAAGAGTCTCCAATGGGAAATCCTCCCATCCGCCCTTCCTTTTGCCCTCGTCTCACTAAACCTACACTCTCCTTATACACTTTATCTGTTAACACTCCAAACCATGTCCCCAGTGTCAATTATCTCGTTACTTGCTACTTTGTTTCTATCGATCTCATGGATGATTATTTGGCCTACTTAATTTCTTATTGCCCTCTTCTTCTTGTTCATTTTGTAAAGAGCAGAAAAATAAAAAAGAAGTGACTGAAGAAATATTGAGTAATGATTTTTTATAATATAATGTTGTGCATGGTTTTTTCAACTATTGAATGAACGAATGATTTAATGAATTCCAGATTTTATTGAATGAATGTGTTGACTAAATGAATGAATGGTTTAATGAATGTTAGATTTTATTGAATGAATTTCTTGACTAAATGAATGAATGGTTTAATGAATGTTAGCTTTTTTAATGAATGGTAAATGCTTGTTTATGATGAAATATGCATGAATTTGCACTATTTTTTTTCAAGTACATGTTTTGGGTTTGGGGAATTGAGAGTGATGTGAGGGGGGGGATGTAGGGGCCATAAGAGATTCCACCTTCACATGGTTGGCCTTGTTCAGTAGAGAATATTAAATTATTCTCGGAACAGAGAGGAGCTCAATGAATGGTAAGGAATTATCCATTTCCCATAGTTATATCTTTGAAGCATTATTGTCATAGCATGTATTCCATGACTTATAAAATTTCTTCTGGTGTATCTAATTGCAGTTTTGAAATTTTACTATTGTTATTTCACTCATCCCTTGGAACTTGTTACAAATATCCTTGGGAAACATTTTGATATTTCAGAAAGAAAATTGACGTTTTGATGTGATCGATGCTCTTATATACTTTGTTTTGGTATTCTCCATGTTTCCTCAAGTGAACTCTTATTACCAATTATTTTACTTGAATATTATTGTAATTTACACTGTTAAATTAAAAATGTTCATCAAACATAAAACGGTTCATTATTAATGTAGTTTTTATTCATTGAGACAAACTACTCAAACTGTATTTGTTTAGCTTCATTTTGTTATTTTCGTAAACAAGAAAATCTTTATTTGAGGGGTCCTAACATGAAATTATTGCAACAGGAAAATATTTGTAGTATATTGAAAGATGTTTGAAAGGTAAAGCAAAAGTAGAAATTGTCAAACTCCACAAATCAAGGTAATTTGTACCGAGTAATTATAAGTATCGACAACATATGCGTATAATTTACTGGACACGGGTAAGAGCAATGATGGATTATCATGACATACTTTTAAATTGTAGCTGCTTTAAAACATTTTTATTTATAGCTGCAAATTCACATCTTTTCATATTTAGTTTTTATTGCAAGACATGTTAGAAACATAAGATATTTTACTCGCATATTGATGCTTTGAAAATAAAAACTACACCATACTAAAGAAAACTGGTGAAAAAATGAAATACATTCATAAGGGAAAAAAGGAGAAAAAGGTGAGTATAAAGGCTTCTAAGATGTTAAAAATGTTCCTTGGATATAGGGACTGTTGTATATTCTAGTGTATGAATGTGGTGTATATTCTAGTGTATGAATGTTCAATTTCCTTCTCGTAACCAATACTTGACTAGGAATACTAGCACAATATATTGATACAGAGCCAACAAAAGATGCAACTTTCTTCACTTACAATGTTGCCCTTTATTAAGTTATGTTTGTCCTTAGTTATCTTGCAATTTCAAACTAAAATTCTTATCTGATAAAGTGCAAGTTTTTCATCCCAACTACATATGTTGTGTAAATATAAGCATGTTGTCCTTGTGACCGACCAGTTGCTATTATGTTGTGCAAGTATATCCATGTTCTCATTGTCATTGACCCCTTTTAGTTGTTACATGTGAGTTCCTCATTCAATGGACCTATTTGAGAAGAGACAATTAATGCTTTCAAGTATGCTAGCAGAAATATAGGATGACATTGACATTATGGAGGCCTCTCTTAAAATAAGTTTGGTTTAGAGAAGCATATATGAAAATAAGTGTTTTTGTACAACAACAATGTGATTTCCAATATACATCATCCAACCTTAGCATTCCACTATAAGAGCTATTATATAGTTGCATATCTTATTGGTGGGATTTCAATTTGAGAATTTAACAGTCTAGTATAAGCAAAGTAAAAAATAGTGGCATGAAAGGCTCCAGATCTCTTATACAATTGCACTTTTAAGAATATCCTTTAGTACTATATTCTAAAAATCTCAATATCATATATCTCTCTTGGTAGATCTCTGTCTTACTCTATACAACAAAATTATCTCCCTATGTCTTATTTGTTACATAGGTTAGAATTTGCAATGTTCAATATTTGGGAGGATTTAATTTGGATTTGGTTAAATACCATCATTGCAGTTATTTCCTCATAGACAATGAAAGTAGAGGACACTAAAAAAAATATTTCTAGAAGTAAAGATAAATAATCGTGAAGATACATAGGGAAAACTCATTTATAGCAAGATAGAATAATTTTCAGGAATTGAATCATGTTTATTTAAATTGAAATGCAGTGGGGCTCGTGAGGGAGAAATAGCTTGATTAAAGATAGTCCCTGAAATTAACTCACTTTGGAAATTGAAATGGAGGGGAAGGGATCAATAACACAATTATCGCATACTAGAAAATGTATGTACAAGGTTTGAACCTGACCTGACTTGAACAAGAGGAGTATCATTGGATCTGGCCTACTTGGTTCTATATTCAAACTTGTATGATCATTGGATCTGGCCTACTTGGTTCTATATCCGAACTGGTATGATTCACTACTTAATTAATTCATTGGGATTTCAAATTTTATTTCCTTCATAATAGTTAGTATGGTTAATACAAATAGAGAAAAGAGATGGACAATATATGAATAACATGCTCTTTATTTCCGTTCTTTCAAAATGCGATGGGATGTTATTCCTATCCTATTATTGGTTTGATCTCAATAGGATAATTTTAAATTTAATCAAAACCCTTTGATTTTAGAAACTACTAAAATAAACTAGGGTTTTTCGATGCCTGATCATTTTAGGTAATTTGCGACATCCTATCCTAAAATAGAGGGATAAGGGTTCTTTCCATAAAAGCAAGGAGATAAGTGCTCCGCCCATAAACACAATTCTAATATTACACCATGCTCAATCCTTAAGTTGGCATCTGCCTCATAACCTAATAATCCCATTTCCTAAAGGCACACTATTATTCGCAGTGGATCAAGTACAATCAAACTTGTAGAATATAGAATCTATCGCATGAAGACCATAAATCTATTGTATGGCATAGTGAGCTTCATTTGCAAGGTCTATATCTCTTTTAAAAAGAATGTTTGAGATGTCAAGAGAACTACCATTTGTACCAATGTATTCTCGTGCATCATTCAATGAAGAAATAATCAAATAACTGCAAATATAACTTAGAAGGGTTTGGAGGCATCAACATAACCTATCTCTATCCACCATATTCCCTTGAATGTGAAGCATAGTAGATTGTGTGAGGGAGAATAGTAATTTATGTGTAAGCTTTGGAGGCATAAACATAACCTGTCTCTGTCCACCATATTCCCTTGAATGTGAAGCATAGCAGATTGTGTGAGGGAGAATAGTAATTTATGTGTAAATTAACAATAATAAGTGGTGTGGTGGGTAAAGGGACAAGAGGTTGGATTATGGTGGGAATTGTACCAAGGATTTGGAATATAGGCTCTCTTTATGCTTGTCACAATTAGTTGTAAACTTGGTCTAGGACCCCTAATTATGTAGTAATCGTAGGTAATGCAAAGGGAAAGCACTGGACATGCAAGATTAGTGGAAGACGGGTAGTATTTAGTGTCCCTTAGTGTAGCTAGAGATATGATCGATCCATACCTAGTTGATCAAATATAAGAAGAGTAACTTATACATGGTTCACCCAATTTATCCACCGGTAGAGAAACATGGAACTCATTATGTGAATTATATGCATGTTTGTGTTTCCCTTTAACTTATATGTATAAATAAAAAAAAAACAAAATATCTTCCCCTTGCTCTATGGCAGTGTTTGGAAAACTAGAGTGAAATTTGAATTGTGCTCTATGGGCTTCATCAACAATGAAAGGTACATCATGCACATGGAATCCCTCTTGTTTGATCAGGCTAGAAGTTATGACATAGATTCAAGCAAGAATCACCACCCTTTAATTTTCATAGCAGTTGATCATGAATTTCCATTGTTCCTTTGCCTTGGGTATATTATTGTGTAGTTCAATTTTTGTTTGCTTGTGTGCATTTAGTATCATGTATCCCTAAACCTAGGGCATTTTTTTTCTTCTGTTGTGGCCTTCAAGGTTTATGTTGATTCCTTATGGTGATCTATGAAGTAATATAAATTTGTAATCATGTATTCATGTTCTTTGAGGAAGACAACATATGCATTTGGGGCTCACTTTCTTAGATTGGCTTTCTAGTACAAGATAGTGACATTCATTTGTTTTAAAGAAATCTGCTCTAATAAATGTTTCCTTATATGTGGATAACATTTCTGAGAATGTTATTTAGTTTGGTGAGGTTGTTATTATCAGTCCAATGACAATGTTCAGTGTCCACTCTAGAAGCAGGTTTAGATCGAAACTAGTGTTTTAACAAAGATTCCAGGGTACAGGTTAGTGCTTGGATGATATTTATGTAAAAAACTGTCTTTTGCCACAAGGGGGATGACAACCATTTTCATTTGAATTCAAGTTTCAATATTCTTTGTCACTTTTTCACTGAATGCTAAATAATATGCTTACATAAACTTCTAAACATGTAGTCACACGCACACATTAAATCTTTCTAGTAGAATTGTTTCTAATTAGGAACAAGTTTGAAGGATTTGAAATATATGATAGCATCCGTAGGGTATTATAATGTCAATGTCGAGTGTTTTATTGTCTTAATGAATTCACCAAATATTTAATTATCGACCAGGGTTTGTAAACTTGGAGTTGACACAAACTATATGCTAAGGTAGAAGGGTACTTAGGATATCGTAGAAATATTTTAATAAAGAAAAGATCGAAAGATCTTTCAAAATGAAAAAACCAAGTCAAACTTCAGAAATACAACTACTAAGTTAATTAGACTTGACCAAAACCAATAAATCAAAATAGTATCAATCTATACTACTCTACTCTATGAACAATAACTGAAAAAGTATAAAAAATACTACTCTACGAAACAAGACTTGATCAAAAGTAAACTATAGTTAAGCTATACATGCATTTAACAAACACTCAAAACTAAGTTGAATTATCTAGTTCCATTCCCCTTGAGGATTCTGAGGATATGCATCAAATGTGACAGGAACTGGAGAAGGTGTATCAAAATGAATTTCAAAGGTAACAAGGAAACTGATCAGAAGTAAATCTAATTTAACTTCTACAAAGAGATGTAAGCTAAAAAGTGTCAAATTACAAGTGATTGTAAACATTGTAATTTAAGGAACATAAGTAAATAACACTTTTTAAGTATTTGAAATAGAATGCTAATTAACAACTAATATATTAACACGGAACCAAGAATATGTATGTCTAATGACTATTCTGAAATCGGAAACATGCAACTATTATGATATCCTATGAAGTATACTGATCAATACAAGTTTTAAGGAAATCAAAGCATATGGAAAATGCCTTGGAAAATGTAATCTAGAAGCAAGTAAAAAACTTAATAAATATATTTTATTTCTGAATCAAATCCTATCCTATGAACATCATCATCAACTACATAATAAAGAGAACAGATCCTATGCTTGTACTAGAAATGATGATCAAAGCATAAAGAACTAATGTACTTTTTAGAGAATGAAATAAACAAGTTCAATCTAAAATCAATCTACATAAGAATGAAGTAAATTAAACTAGGAATGAAGTTGACAAGTTCTAAAGCAATAATAAATTAAGAAACCAATGATAAAAGAAACACAATTCAAAAAGAGAACTAAGGCAAAAAGAGATGAAAGCTAAGAATCATTATGGGGCTTAATGGATACTTTATGTGGTTCGAAATAAGGTCCTAATTATATATATGACTACTGGTTAACTACATGGAAAACTACAATTCGAAAACTTGAAAAAATGAACTTTAAACAAGCAGGAAATATTAAAGTCCGAATGACACTTCGGATGAAAGTATAGAAGGACAGTACAAATGACAGTCTGGAGGGTGAGAAACAATGTAAATTACGAAATAAGCAACCTAGTTGGTTTATGCATATGAGGCTATAGTGCAGAAAAGACAGTAACTAAGCTAATCTACATCTAAGGAGATGAATCATTTCTTATTGTATAATAAAACAAGCTAAAATATAAGCAAAGTTAACCTACAGCTACAGAAGAATTAACAGAGTTGAACCTAACTATGAGCTAGGCCTAAAACATTAAACTAATTAAGTTCTAGCTAATTGCAAATGTAAAACTAGAGAACAAACTGAAAGAAAGGCTGAAAAGAAATATGTGTGACCGGTCACTTCTAAATTATGAAAATATAAACTATATTAACATCAAAACATAGATTATATTAACAACAGAAAATATATATTATAGGAGACAAAACAACATCAATTGCAGGAAAATTGAATTACATACAAAGATCGAAAATAAAAACTACTTATCTGCAGAAGGAAATAACATAAATATACACATAAAAGACCTCTGGTTGTTGAGGGGACCTTCTCAGCAATCATGGGTTGTGTATAAGTCAATCAATCACTCACAGAAGATGAAAACATACATCCACAGCTGAAATAGAATTTTTATTAAACTTGGAACAGAGGTTTGCAGAGTTTCTATGCCTACGACTTGTTCTAGATTTCGTCCAGAGACGTATTTTTATAGTTTTACAATAGAGGAGCAGGTCGACCCTTTCAGTGGTCAACTGCTCTAATAATAGGCAGTCTTAATTGCTGAGGAAATGACTACATAACATTTTACGATAGCGCACATGTCGTCTTCCTAATTTCGTGGTTGTTGATTCTGTTGATGTGGGCAGTTGGTGCGTTGATCTCCTTTGACGTGGGCAGATAGTGCGGTGTCAAGTTGATCGAGCAGGATCCCGGATATTATAGAACAAGGGCTCTAACAGCATTGGGAACGCGTGGCCAACAAAACCCAAGGAACTGTTTTTCTTTTAGTGCCCCAGAATATTCCAACCAACGAACCTACATGTATGAACAAAGGGTTGTATGACAGTTTGAATGCAGTTGGGCGTCCTCGACATGAATGCATGTCTAAGTGGAGGTTTGTTTGAAAACCATAGCCTGCAAAAAAAAAGTCTGTATGCCAACACATCTAAAAATGTCACATGATTGTTAATAAAATGATAAAATAATGAAAATTAACCAAGGCTTGTGTGATATTCAAATACATTCAGACTTGGGTTTAATTGATGGTATGAATGGCAAGAAGTATGCCAAAAAATGACAAAAGTAATGTCGACAGAGCAATTTAACAACCAAAAATGGTGATGAGATCGGGCATCAACACTCCCCCAAACCGGAGAGATGTTAGGTCCCACAGAGCAAAACAAAGAGGAAGTTAGGAAGAAGGCTAAGCTACGGTAGCAGCTACCTTCGACTTAGCAGAGGGAATAATAAATTTGGGTTTCAACTTCCTGGCTTGTTCCTTCCGAATGTTGTGCCTCTCCTGACAAGAGTCATGCGAAGAGGTTATGGCTTTATTGAAATATTCAATGGCCTTAACTTGAAGACGTAGATTCTTTTTTTCCTGACGAAGATCAACAATCATCTCGACATATTTTTTATTTTGGCTTGTCAATTGTGCTAACTCTTCAGTCAGTTGATCTACTGTCTACTGATTTGGAGTAAATGGATCTGCAGGGCACTTGGAATCTTGAGGAGGACTCAAATTTCTGGATGGTGTTTCAAGGTCGATAGAAGGGACTTGTTCTTCAGGACCCTTGCCTTGAGCAGATGCAGGAGCGAGCTCAGGGGCAGAGGTTTTAAGCAACTCGGTCGAGATGCTAGCCAGTGTAAGCAGGGGCGAGTCAGAAACGGGTTCATCCAACTAGGAGATCGAACTGTCTCGACGAACAGACTGAGGTATATGTTGAACGGTGGTCAGGAGGCGGTTTTCCTTCATTTTCTTGGCGGGGATTTGCAAAAAATATGGAAATTCAGTGGTCACAAGGTCGACACAGGTGAGTGAATGGCCATGCTGACTTGCTCTTGAGTTATCTTCATCAATATGCACTAATCTAGTGCTTTTCTTTCCTTTGGGAGGGGTCTGATTTGGTTCACGGTCACGGGTGTTCCAAGGATGCTTTCAAGAATTTAGATGAGGGTTCAATACCTTAAATACAAAATTTTCCCAGGTTTGGCCCCTCTCCTTCAACTGATTAATGATCAAGAGCTTGAAAAGACTATGGTGGTATAGACTACCCATAGGGTTGACCATATTTTTCCTGACCTGGTTCGACATATTTTCCAATCTCTTAAGGAAATAGAACGTAAAATTAAGAAATTAAGAAACTGTATATTGACAAAATGTTCCAATAATCAGAAATGGCAAGCTTTAAACACAGTGAACTTACCTTCGTAAGTTATGAGGCAAATTATAATGGCCAAATGATTAAGGCATTTTGGCTTGACCCATTCTCTGTGAAACCCTTTTGTACCCGCAACATGCTGATAATATGGCTTGAGAGCGAAATCATGGAATGAACAAGGTTGGAAAAGATGTTTGTGCTGATGGGCACCTTCCCTCGGAAGCTTGGTAGCTACTAAAATGGACTCTTCGGTCACTGGAAAGGTGAGGTAGCCAACCCTGGACACCTTACTGTCGAACCCTTTTGCGAATAACAATGAAATTTCCTAATAGTATCCCTGTGGAAGGTGGAGGAACGGGTTCCACCCTGCTCGAAAGAAGATCTCCTGGCATTCTTGGAACTCCGGAATCCAGAACAAGTCCTGATAACTCTCAGGCTCGAGGAAGCTAGGCATTGTTAAGCAGAGGCATAAGTGCAGGGGGTTGAATAGGATACAAAGGAATGGCGTCTGGATGGCTCCGTGAGGATGAAGGTAAATAAAAACGAGGGTAAGGATCGTGAGTTTAAAACTTAATCCGTTTAGGCATCTTGAACGATCGTGAGATCGTGATTTTGCATGCTTGAGCAATCACGCTAGGGTTCGGTACTTTGAATTGTGTGCCCTAATGATTATTTCGTATGATTATGAATTATTCAACCATGTCCAAAGTAAACGTTGGATAGGTTGAATGAATTATTTATTATGGGATTTATAAAATGCATTTAAAAATCATAATGACTTTAATTAATAGAATGACAGAACACCTAACGATTTCCGCATATGACTTGATGAGAGGCTAAAGGTAATAATAATAAAAAGATCCTGAAATCATATCATATCAACATGGGGTGAAATGATTCATTGGATGAGGTCAAGGTGAGTCCCAATGAAATCGTAGTGTTTTTATGAGCATAGGAATGAGACCTAATACTCATAGGTATGGTTTAATCGATTAAACTCTTTTCCTGTAATTAAAACGAAAAGAAATTTACACCTTTACATATTTAATCATGCTAATATAATGTTACGGTTTCATTCGGATCATCATTCGGCACTCCATTCGGATCGACATTCAACCCTTCCTTTGATCCTTCATATCAACCCTCTGTACAAAATGCACTTTGTTGGATCTGAGTGTTGTTGATTATGCAGTGAATTTTTCTGGGCTTCCAACACACAAAAGGATGATGTAAACCATATTTATTGAAACTTCAGTTTTGCTCTTCTTTATTCATCGTGGATTGGAACAATCTTCTGCTACTTGAATTATCCTGAAAACACCTATCATTTTTCAGAGATAAATAAATCTTTTTATAAATAATCAGAAAGCAAAGACAGTTCTAACCCTCCCCCAAACCAAAAATATGGCGTGTCCTCAAGCCATCAAAGAAAAACTAATTGATATTCAAATATTTCCAATTAATAGTTTAACAAATAATTCTAAAATGTTGTTATTATTTTTGTAAGGAAAGAGATACTAACTAATAAATGGAGATGATTCAGATATGTACATTCATAAAAAAAAATAACAGTACTTAGGAAGACCATATGAATAATGATAGTACAATTGATGTGAGAAATGCCATAGGAAAACCAGTCATCTTTGATTCATTTTAAAGATCTCTTGTCATCCAAAGAATATAGCTAAATTTCACCCTGGAGTTTGTGAGATTTATATAGTTATGGGTCCCATTTCTAGGATAACCATATCCTAGGTATTGTTTGAATTAGATGACAAGGTCCAAGCCCAAGTTACAGCCATTCTCTAATGACAGTATAAATAACTGGCCCACATATGTATTTATATACTCATTTTTTTTTCCAGATGAGTCATGTGTATAGTAATGCATTAACCAAATCTCTTTTACCCAATATTGCCCCGCTACCAGCAGGCCTGTTCAGTACCCCAGCAGGTTTATCTTGGTACCATGCAAGCATAGCCCCACTGCTAGCGAGCTTGTTCAGTACCCCGACGGGTTTACTTGCATTTACCATGCTTCCTTGTTTAAGATCTTACTTAGCACGAACCAACTACTAGCGAGCCTGTTCAGTACCCTGACGGGTTTGCTTCGTATAATGATTTTAGTATGTGGAAGTCGGTTGGTACTAGAGCGTGTTAAGCCTGCTAAACACATAATTCAATTTTTTAGAGAGAACCTTATGAATAACTTTATTTATAATAGCCTAAATTATAGATCATGCCAAAAGAGAACAACTTAAAGTTGTTCCTTGACCTCAGTCTATCTTCTTCATAAAAGATCAGTAATGTTCCCCACAAGTATAAATTTCACTTACTCTTGGGTTACCTAAAACAAAATGCTTAAGAGACGAGTTTTGATAACGAGCCTGGGATGAACTAGTAGTCCATAGGTGTAAGACAGAACTTTGAAAACATGATGATTATAGTAGGTCTTAAGCAACTGTTCTAATGATAAATCGGAAAATGTGCATGTCTAAATTAAATACCATATGCAGGAACATGAAATTAACAAAAAGAATCATAGAATAAGTGGTTAGAAATGATATAAAGAACATTTTAACTTTTCACTATAAATCTCAGTTTTCAACAATAATAAAAAAAAGGAGTTAGGATGCATTATGAGTTTTTTAGAGCACTTCGCTTTCAAATAATATTTTATGAGCTGATTATAGAGATAAGTTTTTTTGTAAACAAACTACAAAACCACTTGTTAGATGATTCAAATTTATTCATAACAAAAACATATCTACAAAAAAAGTCATATGAAATTTATCAAAATTAGGGAAAGGAAAAGAGTCTTCCTGTTTTAATTAACAAAATTCCATAAGCTGATCATAAGAATGAATTCCCTGTATAAATGCAGTCAGCTTGTTAGAAAATGACTTTAATTTATTTGGAAAAAAAAGGTATATTTACATATATACACATGAAGATAACCCAAAATAATTTAAGAACCAGGAGAAGGAGGAATGACTTCCTCTTCAACCAACTCCATCTCCTTCTGCTATAAGGAATTCTGCACAAAATCTTGTTTAGATATTGGTCGATGATAAAGTCTAAGTCTGTGTCCATTTACAATGAAGGAAATTTGTGAACCATCAATTGTCTTAATTTCTACTCACCCATTATCAAAAGCTGTAACTAACTCATATGGACCCATCCAATGGGTAGTTAATTTTCCTTTGAAATTTTTATACCTTGAGTCGAATAGTAATTCCCAATCCCCATTATTAAACTACTTTTGTTTAATAAATTTATCATGCCATTTTTTCCGTTGATTTTGTATGAACATTATTCTTTGGAGTGCATCTTGTCTAATCTCATCTAAATCATTAATCTGCAAAACTCGTTGTTTTTGTGCCTCTTCCAAATCCATGCCTAATTGTACAGCCATATGGAAAGTCTTAACTTGGAATTCGATAAGTAAAAGCACTTGTTTCCCATATACCAGCTCATGGGGTGTATGTCCAGTAGTGTTTCTCCATGTTATTCAATAGGTCCACAAGGCTTCTGGGAGTCTATATGCCAAGTCCTTATGATGTAGTTGAATGGTTTTGGTTAAGATAGCTTCCAATACCTTGTTGGTCGATTCTACCTAGCCATTAGCCTGTGGGTGGTAAGGCGAGGACTTACAATGTCAGATGCCATACTTTGTGGTAAGTTCTTTCATCAATTTGGAAGTGAATTGAGAACCCTGGTTAGTGACAATTTCCCTAGGCACACCAAACCAAGTAAATATCTCTTCATATATAAATTCTACCATAGATTTATCTGTGGCTCGAAACAAAGCTTTAGATTCTACCCATTTGGTGACATAGTCCATGCAAACCAGGATATACTTCTTTTCACGGGACATGGGAGAGATTGGCCCTACAAAATCAAGAGCCCATTTCTCAAAAGGCTCAATCATGACCTGAGGTTGTAAGGGCATCTCATCAGATGACGTAGGTCTACCCATTCTTTGGCAACTGTCACATCCTCTAACATACTTGGCAGCATCCTTGAAAATGCTTGGCCAGTAATATCCAGAATGCAACACTTTGTATGTTGTCCGCTTGTCAGAAAAGTGCCCGCCACATGGCCCATCATGACATCCATGGAGGATTTATGTCATCTCATCCTCTCATATGCATCGCCTGATAATAAGATCTGGGCTAGTACGAAAAAGGTCATTGTCAACCCAAGAGTAGTTAGAACTATGAACTATAACTTGACATTTTTCGTGTGGAGACAAGTGGTTTGGTAACTTCCAAGTTGCTAAATAATTAGCAATGTCTGCAAACCAAGGATTTTGAATAGACACAACAAATAGATGTTCATCGGGGAAAATATCATCAACGAGTTTAGCACTGTCATCATATTGAATACGAGAGAGTAGATCTGCTACCAAATTCTCTCGACCAGGTCGATCAACAACGTTGATGTTAAACTCTTGTAATAGAAGAAGCCACCGGGTTACCCTACCATTGGTAATTGGTTTGTTCATTAAGAATCTAATGGACTGAGTGGTCCATATGCCCAAAAACTTCATATCGTGTAATGTAATGGAAAAATTTGTTGATAACATAGACTACTGCCAAAAACTCTTTTTCAGTCACAGTGTAATTCCGTTCGGCAGGAGTCAAATTCTTGCTAACAAAGTAGATGGAATAAGATGCTTGGTCTTCCTTTTGACCTAGGACCCCTCCTATGGCCATGTTAAAAGTATCCATGGATATATGGAAAGGAAGGGACCAATCAGGACCCTTAAGTATTGGTGCCACTGATAACCTATCCTGTAAGACCTCGAAAGCACTTTGACAGGATTTGGTCCATTAGAATTCTGCGTCCTTCATAAGCAGCTTAAAAATTGGTGCAGCTATTTTAGTAAAATTTTCAATAAAATGTCGGCAGTAGCCTGCATGGCCAAGAAAGCTCCTTACCTCCTTTTGAGTTGTTGGAGAGGGAATATTAACAATTAATTCTATTTTGGCAGGGTCTAACTTGATCCCTTGTGAAGAGACATAATAACATTTTACATTTTTCGTGGCTAAGGGATAGGTTTGTCTCTTGACATCGGATTAGGACCTTCTCAAGATTATCAAGAGCCTCCTGAAAGGTATTACCATAGGCTGTAAAATCATCCATGTACACTTCTACACATTCATGTATAAGATCAACAAAAATTCCGAAGACTACCCGCTGAAAAGTGGCAGGTGCGTTACACAGGCCAAATGGAAAAATCTATAGGCATATGTCCCCTAGGGGCAAGTAAAAGTATTCTTATTATGATCCTTAGGTGCTATCAAGATCTAATTGTATCCACCATACCCGTTGAGAAAAGAAAAGTATGGTTTGTCGAACAAGGTATCTAGCACTTGGTCGATAAAGGGCAAGGGAAAATAGTCTTTAAGTGTAGCCTTATTCAGCTCTAGGAAATCAACACAAATTCGCCATTTCCCCATGAGTTTCTTTGGGACTACCACCAGAGGAGACACCCATTTACTATCTGAGATTGGGTAGATGAAACCAGAATTGAGAAGTTTTTGTAACTGGTCTTTAACTATGTCCTTCAAAGCAGGATTCATCCTCCTTTGAGACTTCCTTATAGGGGATATACTCGCATCCATGTAAATATGTTGAATACAAGTGTCAAGGTGTATACCCTTCATATCAGTGTACTCCCATGCAAATGCTCCAGATTGACTTCTAAGGACCTTGAGCAACTGCTCTTGTTGGTTTTCACTTAACCCCGTGTTTATGTGTAGAAATTTTCCAGGGCTGACCTCACAAGGTATGGTATAAGACCTTGTATGCTTTTCAATTTCAAAGACATATGGTGTGCGCACAAATGTAGAGAGGTCCAAATTTTCTTGAAACTCATCTCCAAAAATTTGATCAAATTGAGAAAAAGACTGAGGGAAATCTATACAAGTTGTTGAAGAAACAAATTGATTTATCACATTCTTAGTAGTCTGCTCCTGAATTGCCTAGGAGTAATCACTAGAAAGAGAAAGGTCTTCAAAATTTTCATCCCCAAAATAACAATCTAACAACCACAAGTTTTTAGTTACCGATTGTGATGGGAGGTATAAAACAAGTTTCTGTGTAGACAACCCATTAGAAATGGTCATTTCCCAATCCCTACATCATATAAAGGTGTTAGCAGTAGATAGCCATGGTATTCCTCGGATAATAGGATGCCCTTTAGAAGGATCCTTTGATTCTACTACCATGAAATCAACGGGATATTTCCATGAAGCTACCGATACAATAATGTCATCCAGAACTCCAGCAGGATTTACTGTGGTGCAGCCTGCTAGTTCTAGGATTGTAGAAGTAGGTCAGAGAAGTTGTCCCAACTGTAAAGTTTCTAAAACTGTGGTTTTCATCATATTAATAGCAAACCCTAGATCAATAAGCGTATTTCCTATGGAAATATTATTTACAATAACTGTAGATGTATTTGTAACTTTGGAATGTATTCACTTGTATATTTCTTATTGTATTTCATTATACCCCAACGGAGATGTTTGTTCCTCGAATCGAGAGAGTCATTAATATAATAAAGTCATGTAAATTCATTGAGGTTAACCCTCCATTGTAAGTCAGAGAAATAGTCCCCACAATTGATTTGAGGTTAATCCTTCATTGTAAGTTGGGGCAATAGTCCCCACAATTGAGGGGTATTAGGGTTATTAGAATCTCCTAGTGAGGTCGACCCTGTGAGAGTAAAATTCAAATGGAAAACAAGTATAAATAGAGAGTGAGACTCTCTATTTGAAACACACACCCACTCAACTGTAGCGCATGAGTGAGAGAGGAGGAGCTCACATAAGTAAGAGAGAGAACAACTGTCGGAGATCATCTTTGTGTTTTTGGGTTTTACTTTTGTTGTTGGTGCTCATTCTATCTCTGAGGAAGTTGTGGGGTTTTCTCCTTTATGGTTTCCCCGAGGAAAAATATTTGTGTCTCGTCTCATGTAATTATTGTTGTGCATGTTATTCTCTCAGTTAAGATCCTAGATCATATTGATTAAATGATAAAAATCTAACATGGTATCAGAGCCTCTCTGAAAGAACACACTGTACAGCTGTGGGAACTAGGGCTTCCTAGTTGAAGGTGTTCTCTCCACAGATCATCAAGAAAGGAGGTCTAGGAAAACACACCTCACTAGGGCGCATCTATTGGTGGTATCAGTTTCAGAATTAGACAAGTTTCACTGTATAGTTGAAATACAATTGCAATGGCATAAAATGGAAATTAGGGTTTTATGATTGAAAACCCTAAAATAGTAGTTTTGGTACATTCACTATATATCGAGATTGGAGAAGGTTCAAAAGTCTAAGTTTTTACAGGTTGAAGGGAAATTCATGTTGTACACTATGTAAAACTTTCAACTTCAGATTATCTATATTCTGGGAGATATGATTCCTCCAAATCAGGGTTCCAGCCTCTCCTAGGATTCATCCCTAAACAAGACACCTAGGGAGAATTGCTATATCTCGGGCTACGAAGGTCCAAATGAAATTTCTCAAGATGTTCCAGAGAGGGAACAGATTGTACTTTCTGTGGTAAACGTTTCATACCCAGAAATTGAAATAGTGACACGTGGAAGTCCGTACAAGTTCGCTATTCTAAACAGTCTTAAAATAAGTCACCTTGGGAAAACACGCATAAGTCCCAATTGGTGAAACCAATTTTGTTGTAATATATGGTGTTAGAAAGAGGATAGACAAGGCTACCTCAATGCGATGTTTCAGATACATAGGAGCAGTAATTTCAGAGATACCATAGAATCAATATCAGGCATTTCTATAGAAGAAATTGGAAAACTAGGGCCTCCTGTTCCAGGAGATTCCCTCCACTTTTTTTAGAAAAGGAGTACATTGGACAACTCGCCTTGAAGACGCCCATCTTTCTATCCAATTAGAATTTTGAAATTCCAAGTTTTGAAAATTAGGGTTTCTCTGAAAAACCCTAGATCAGCCAGCTTCGGAACCAGGACAAACACCTCAAATCGTAAGATCTAAATTTTTGTTATTTACATTTGGGGTTCTCATTTCAAAATGACTAATCACACTAGCTTGATGACAATCTTGGTGAAGTTGATAACTTCCGAGTATGGAAGTATAGGACCTCTACGATCCTTGGATCAGTATTTCAGTAAGAAAGGTCTAGGAGCCAGAGGGAGATGAGGCCAAGGATAGAGCCAAGAGAGTCATTGCAGATTCTATTAAATATCATCTCATCCCTCATGTGTAATCCTTGAAGATACCAAAAGTAAGTGTTTGTTGCTATGATGAAGCAATCAAAGAAGAACAAGATATTGTTATAACCACCTTGAATGGGCTCCCAGGATCATGGGATTCATTCATTCGAGGAATGTGTGCCAGAAGGAGGTGATTACCTTTAGCAAACTCTAGGAAGAGTGCACACAAGAAGAAGCTTGACTCCTAATAAGACAAGAGAAGATGGGAGCAACTAAAGATCAACCTCTCACGATTCAAAGAAGATCCCTCAAGCGATGAGGAATATGAAGGAATCAATTCTTGAAGAACCTCTTATCCATCTTAGCATTTGGATAAGAAATGATGATGTCATGAATGAAGAACATGATAAAGTTGAAGGCGCAAAAAGGAGTCTACCCACGAAACAAATAAAGATAAATATTTGAATTGTATTTTCTTATATATCTAGTTGTTTATATGACATTGTTTAGTTGTAAAATGTTTTATGCATGATAGAATAATGAACAATAGAATACTATTGTGCTTGTGATGGATATGTATCCCATGGTGCTATGCAAAACTCCATTGCTACTTATCTAGAATGAAACCTCTTTGTTGACGTATTGGATTAGTGCACAATCTCAATGATGTCATGGTAGAGATGGAAGGCATCTAGAAAGTTTGTGTTGGATATGGATGAATGTTGTATTGGATAAAATAGTTGCATGATTATATCTTTATGCATAAAGAATTTTCCATTATGAATATGCCTTATGAAATGTTTCTAACCATACAACTGGTGCGTTTGACTTCTACGAAAGATCACGTACAATCGCGTACAAGAAAATAAGGATGAGACTTGTTTCGAAGAACAAGTGACGACAGTTCAAGAAATAATCCAAAATGAAGAATAGTATGATGAGACTTCAAGAGGCCTCATACACACTCTAGTTATGTGACACTGTTGAGTGACATCATTGATGCAGATCTTTCCATCTATGAAGAAGTAGCCAAGAAGAAAGGGAAGGAGAGTACCAATTCAAGAAGAATGATGTCTAGGATGTGAAATCGAGACCTGAAGGGAATTTTGTAGTATCTTCCATATGGATATACAAGATCCAACATGCAGTAGATGGCAACATTGTGGGATACAAGGCAAGATTCGTAGCATGATGCTTCTCACAGAAATAAGGCATAGTCTACGAAGAGACATTTGCAGCCACTGGAGACACATGACAGGCAGGCTCATGTGTGTAAATTAAAGAAGGCCTTATATGAGCTCAGGAGGCACCCATGGGATAACACATACATGAGGAGCTTGAAGATCACCTAGAAGGATGAAGATATTAAGCTTTGCTACAACGCTGAAGATGAAATCCTATAGAGGATGACAAGCTCACAGATGGGTGCAAGAAGAACTTTTGAAAAGGTTCAAGATAGAGGATCTTAGTATCTAGTGACCCTAGATGGATACAAAGAATATTAGTAGCAGAGGAAGCTACTTGTCACTCCAGTACATAATGTTTCAATGCATAAAGTATGAAAGGCGGAGGGAGAATGATGCTCCACTTCAGAGGGAGTGACTGCAGAAGATCCCGAGGTTCAACATGATACTATGGGATGGAAAGCTTACTGATGGCTCTAGGCTTTACTGAGAGTAAAGAGGATTCCAACCTTTGCTTCAAGGTTGAAGGAAGAAGACCAGTGATGCTCCTGTTGTATGACCTATTCCTCACAGGAAAAGAGGAACTCATTAGAGATGCAAGAAGGAGACTTGTTGTCGAGTTCTAGATAAAGGACTTGATGGAGGTGTGGCAGAGTGCAGATGGAATCTTCCTTGGACAAGGGAAGTACGTAGTGGATATCCTGAAGAGGATCGGGGTGATGGACTGCAAGGCCATGGCCACACCTATAGCATCGAACCTGAAGCTATTGAGTGATTCTTCATTAGAGACGGTTGATGCCATGATGTATCGTCAAATGATTTGTTCCTTGATGTACCTGATGAATACAAGACCAGATATTTGCTTTGTTGTGAAGACATTGAGCCAGTTTTTTACTGATTGCTGCAAAGCATATTCTGAGGTACCTAAAGGGTACAGTTGATTATGGGCTCAAGTATGAAGCAAATCTGAATATTAACCTGGAGGATTATGTATATTCAGATTGGGCAGGCAATGCCATTAATAGGAAGAGCACTTCGGGGTGTTGCTTCAGTATGAGATTAGGTGTGATCTCTTGGTTTAGCAGCAAGCAGTCCTGCATGGCGCTGAGAACAATCAAGGAAAAATATATTGCCACTTGCTTAGCTATTTGGGAGGTAGTATGTTTCTTTTGAAAACTACTATTTGATTTGATTGATCTGACTTGCATTTTTATGATGCATAGAGGAGCAGTGAAGCTCCAGTATGTGATCCATATCGAGATCTCTCGAAAGAGGGAGTTCTAGCATAGTTGACGAGACAGGTTGTCTAAGCATAAAATCATGGCAAAGCCCATAGGTTTCTCAGACGTAAACAGTCCTGTAGGTTTTCCTTGGATGTAATCAGTCTTAGCGAAGCTCGTAGGTTATCCTTGGACGTAATCAAACCTGATGTAATTCTATGCTAGAAATGGACAGAGTGAAGTTGCAGTACTTCAGGGAGAAGCTTGGTGTTCTCTAGATCGAGGTTCCCTCCAAGGGGAAGTGATGAGACTGTGAGACTTTCTGACATGGTGGGAGGCTAGGCCTCCCATGGTCGGATGTAAGTGCTGATCCTTTCTGACATGGTGGCAAGCTGGGCCTCCCATGGTCAGATGTAAGTGCAAAACCTTTCTAACGTGGTGGCAGGTTGGGCCTCCCATAGTCAGATGTAAGTGTAGCGCCTCTCTGACATGGTGGCAAGTTGGGCCTCCCATGGTCAGATGTAATTGTAGAGCCTTTCTGACATGGTGGCAGGTTGGGCCTCCCATGGTCAGATGTAAGTGTAGAGCCTTTCTAACATGGTGGCAGGTTGGGCCTCCCATGGTCAGATGTAAGTGCAGAGCCTTTCTGACATGGTGGCAGGTTGGGCCTCCCATGGTCAGATATAAGTGTTGAGCCTTTCCGACATGGTGGCAGGCTGGGCCTCCCATCGTCGGATGTAAGTGTTGGGCCTTTTCGACATGGTGGCAGGCTAGGCCTCCCATGGTCGGATGTAAGTGCTCAACCTTTCTGACATGGTGGCAAGTTGGGCCTCCCATGGTCATATGTAAGCGTTGGGCCTTTCTGACATGGTGGCAGGATGGGCCTACCATGGTCGGATATAAGTGCGGAGACCTACATCCAGCATGAAAAAGGGTTGGGTTTGTAGAAATTCCTATGATGAGTATAATTGAGAGATAGCACCATTTTCTCGAGATAGCGGGAGCAATGATGATGATCCTGTGAAGAAGACTTGTGCTGATGAACTGTGTCAAGAGAATACCTTCCTAGTTAAGAGGGAGTGTTGATGTATTTATAACTTCAGAATATATTCACTTGTATATTTCTTATTGTATTTCATTATACCCCAACGGAGATGTTTGTTCCTCCGATCAGGATAGTCATAGTAATATAATAAAGTCATGTAAAGTCATTGAGGTTAACCCTTCGTTGTAATTCAAGGCAATAGTCCCCACAATTGAGTTGAGGTTAACCCCCCGTTGTAAGTCAAGGAAATAGTCCCCATAGTTGAGGGGAATTAGGGTTATTAGACTCTCCTAGTGAGGTCGGCCCTGCAAGAGTAAAAGTCAAGTGGAAAACAAGTATAAATAGAGATTGAGACTCTCTATTTGAAACACACACTCACTCAACTGTAGCACATGAGTGAGAGAGGAGGATCTCGCATAAGTGAGAGAGAGAAAAACTGTCAGAGGTCATCTTTGTGTTTTTGGGTTTTACTTTTGCTATTGGTGCTCATTCTATCTTTGAGGAAGTTGCGGGGTTTTCTCCTTTCTGGTTTCCTCGAGGAAAACTCTTTGTGTCTCTTGTCTCTTGTGATTATTGTTGTGCATGTTATTCTCTCATATAAGATCCTAGACCATATTGATTAAATGATAAAAATCTAACAATAACAATTACTATTGGGATCCCCGGATTTGTATATTTTGCAATTCTAGACTAGTCTATCATACACTCAGACATCTCTCCTATAACATGAATTGTGGGGGGGTCTTTTTGTTTCTTTATGGTCTTTTAATACAGATTTCCTTTATTACCTTGCTGTAAATTGGTATATCCTTAATAGCCTATAATAGAGGAATTTTGACATAGACATTTTTTAGTTCATTTAAAATATCATACTCAGGATGAATCACAGGTTTTTCTATCGCTACTTGTTCTGGAAATGGAGGGGTTTTTCGTTCCTGAGTTGGTTCTTGCTGAGGATGGGTATGCACTGGAATTTTTGAAATATCCACATTCTTTAGAATAACATCATTCATGATTGGGATCTTCTTCTTCGTCTTCCTCCTCACTAATGATGACCGATGACTTGGGTTTGTCATTCACAACTCTTCCATATCGTAATTGTATCTCGTACATAGATGCGGTCGAAATGACATAGGATGGTAGAGCTTGCAACTCAACGCTGTTGAGAGCTTGAATTGACTTATTGTTTGGGTTAGGTATCATTTGTGCAGGTAATAATGTAGGTTGTGGGGGAATTGCATTTTGGAAATGATGAGGTTCTTGTGCAATAAGGGGAACTAGAGGCACAAACCCAGGCAAAAATTGTTGGATATTGGGTGGGTGCTGAGGATAAGGATGATTAGGTGCGGAGATAGGTGGTGATGGGGGATATGATTGTCCCCTCCATCCCTGTGGCCAATACTGATGATAAGGAAAATGAGGAGGAGGAGGAGGAGGAGGAGGGTAGTGGGATGGCCAGTTCTGCCAACTTGAAGTGTTCCATTGTTGAGGTTGTTGGTAGGGATGATAATAGGGTGGGGGTTGTGGTGGCGAATTTTGATATGTTGGTTGGTATCTAGGTTTCCAAGGCCTCCTATATGTTTCACCAATGTCCCCACTCTTATATATGGCTTGTAACCCAGGCAACGATGGGCAATTTTCTATTGTATGATCCTCCATGCAAATGTGACATACAAAGATATTGTTTAATGAGAATTCTCATTTGGTATGCTTAGTCCTGCATCTTGGATAGAAAATTATCATTGATGTGCACTCTTCCTCTTGCCTCTTCTTATCTTGTAAAGCATCTAGTTGAGAACCCATTGCTCCTAATATATCAGTTTTGAAGTTCTCTAATAGGTTTCCTAATTCTATCCTTGTGTCTCCGCTAGAACTAGACGTATTTAATTTTGGATTTCTATTGTAGGGTTCCCGAAGATTTCTCCCAACTTTTCCCCTACTTCTAGAGTAATTTATACACATCTCACAGATTTGTGCAAAGGTTTTGTGAGAGATATCACCAGATGCCATGAGATTAAGGGTTTCTACCATGTCTTTTGAGATCCCTTTAAAAAAGAGTGTCTGTATTGCATCTTCTTGAAGGCCATTATATTTAGACTTGTGTAATACATAATTAAACCTTTCGAGATAATCTTCTAAGCTCTTGTATTCAAGCTGTTGTATCTTGAAAATTTCGTTTCGAGAGTCTCTAGGTTTGCAATACTCTTGATATTTCCACAGGAATGGGGTTTTCATATCTTCCCAAGTTCTAATACTATACTCTCCTAATCCCATGAACCATATTAAAGAAGAATCTTTTAGTGTAGCAGGGAAAAGTTTAAGTTTTTGAGCATCTTGTAAAAAGTTATAGATTCTACAAAGAATGTCAAACTCGAATAGAAATATGTCTGGAGCTTCATTACTTTTCCCATAGAAAGTAGGTAGTGAAGAAGGAGGGATGTTTTTCATATTTACATCCTGTGTAGTGTCTACGATAGGAAACCCACAGGTAACCTCAGTTCAATTTTCTACTTCTTCTTCCTCGTCATTTCTAACCTCATCATGATCTTCATTTTCTCCCCGTCTCTCCATGTAGATTCGATTTTTAAAGAGAGTGTACCTACGAGGATCCTTTCGAGATGATAATGAGGCATCCCAATGTTCTTTTTTCAGGGGAGATCTTCCTCCGATGAGAGAAGTTGTCAGCCATATGTTTAATAGGTTCTACATGGAGGGTAGTTTATACTGTAGATGTCTCACTCTGTGAAACAACTGTATTTATTGAGTTGCCAAAGAGAGCTTTTACCTGAGCAGGATCAATGAAATTGATGAAGTTTGGATCCCATACTAGTGAAAAAGTTGTATCGTTGGGTTTTAATACTAGTGGAGGGTTAAGGGTTTCCAATGGTTGACCCTCTTGAACTTCTTCAGGAATGGGGTCTTTAGAACTTCCTGCCAGGGTTTTTCTACCTTCTATGGCTCTTCTTTTAGGTCTCCAAGAAGAACTACTTCCTACATGTGTCTTCTGATACCTTTCAGCTGAGTTAGTGGTTGGGGTAGAACACCCCCCATAAAGGTTAGCAAGAATTTTGACAGAGTTTTGAGAGCTAGTTCTAACATATCTACCTTTCGAATCTCTAGGTCTGTTCATGAAAAGCTAACTAAAAATGTAATACTATTATTATTGCTGGGTTTGGGGGCTCTTGTTACAACAGATGCGCAGGTTCTTACCTCTCGTCTTACCGCTCCCCCGCCACCAGCCTATTACTAAACTTCATAGGGAAATTCTACCTATTCTACCTTACAGAACAACTCCCCGACAACGGTGCCAAAATGTTGGGTGTTTTATTGTCTTGATGAATTCACTAAATATTTAATTATCGACCGGGGTTTGTAAACTTTGTAGTTGACACAAAATATATGATAAGGTAGAAGGGTACCTAGGATATCGTAGAAATATTTTAATAAAGAAAAGATCGAAAGATCTTTCAAACTGAAAAACCAAGTCAAACTTCAGAAATAAAACTACTAAGTTAATTTAACTTGAACAAAACCAATATATCAGAGTAGTATCAATCTATACTACTCTACTCTATGAACAATAAATGAAAATATATAAACAATACTACTGCAAGAAACAAGGCTTGATCAAAAGTAAACTATAGTTAAGCTATACATGCATTTAACAAACACTCAAAACTAAGCTGAGTTATCTAGTTCCATTCCCCTTGAGGATTCTAAGGATATGCATCAAATGTGACAGGAACTGGAGAAGGTGTATCAAAATGACTTTCAAAGGTAACAAGGAAACTGAATGGAAGTAAATCTAATTTAACTTCTACAAAGAGATGTAAGCTAAAAAGTGTCCAATTACAAGTGATTGTAAACATTGTAATTTATTCTTTATTCATAAGTAAATGCCACTTTGAGTATTTGAAATAGAATGCTAATTAACAACTAATATATTAACAAGGAATCAAGAAAATGTATGTCTAATGACTATTCTAAAATCAGAAACATGCAACAGTTATGCTATCCTATGAAGTATACTGATCAATACAAGTTTTAAGGAAATCGAAGCATATGGAAAATGACTTGGAAAATGTAATCTAGAAGCAAGTAGAAAACTTAATAAAGATATTTTATTTTTGAATCATATTCTATCCTATGAACATCATCATCAACTACAGAATAAAGAGAACAGATTCTATGCTTGTACTAGAAATGATGATCAAACCATAAAGAACTAATGTACTTTTTAGAGAATGAAATTAACAAGTTTAATCTAAAATCAATCTACATAAGAATGAAGTAAATTAAACTAGGAATGAAGTTGACAAGTTCTAAAGCAGTAATAAATTAAGAAACCGGAGATAAAAGAAACACAATTCAAAAAGTGAACTAAGGCAAAAAGAGATGAAAGCTAACAATCATTATGGAGCTTAATGGATACTTTATGTGGTTCAAAATAAGGTCCTAATTATATATATGACTATTGGTTAACTACAAAGAATAATACAATTCGAAAACTTGAAAAACTGAACTTTAAACAAGCATAAAAACAAAGCAGGAAATATTAAAGTCTGAACGGCAGTCCGGATGACAGTATAGAACGACGGTCCGAATGACAGTCTGGAGGGCGAAAAAAATGTAAATTATGAAATAAGCAACCTAAATGATCCTGACACTAACTACTTTATGCATATGAGGCTATAGTGCAGAAAAGACAGTAACTAAGCTATTCAAATAACGAAAGAGAAACTATGCTAATATATATCTAAGGAGAAGAATCATTCCCTATTGTATAATAAAACAAACTAAAAGATAAGTGAAGTCAATCTACGACTACAGAAGAATTAATAGAGTTGAACCTAACCATGAGCTAAGCCTGAAACATTAAACTAATTAAGCTCTAGCTAATATCAAATGTAAAACTAGAGAATAAACTGAAAGAAATGCTAAAAAGAACTATGTGTGACCGATCACTTCTAAATTCTGAAAATAGAAACTATATTAACAGCAAAATATAGATTATATTAACAACAGAAAATATATATTACAGGAGACAAAACAACATCAATTACAAGAAAATCGAATTACATACAAAGATCGAAAATAAAAACTACTTATCTGCAGAAGGAAATAACATAAATATACACATAAAAGACCTTTGGTTGTTGAGGGGCCCTTCTCAGCAATCAAGGGCTACAACAAATTCAATTAATCACTCACAGAAGACGAAAACATACATCCACAGCTGAAATAGAATTTTTATTAAACTTGGAACAAAGTTTTGCAGAGTTTCTATGCCTACGACTAGCTCTAGCTTTCGTCCGGAGACGTCTTTTTATAGTTTTACAATAGAGGAGCAGGTCTGTAACACCCCGGTTTTGACCCCGTTTGCATGATGTATATAATGTAATTAATCGTGGTGAGGAGATAAAGGCAAAAGCCCCACCATCGATTTGGTTGTGTATGTTTCGGCAATGGGGATAGTTGTCGATGGTATATTGTGCTATCCGGCACATTATAATTCTGCATCATGTAAACACACACATCAATTAAAAATAAACCCACAACCAGCTACGAAAGTGCAACGTTAAAATGAAAAGGGCATGATTCCAAAGGATAAGGGTGTTGGGGATGTCAAACCTTGGTCTATGGGGGGGAAAGCCTTGTTTGATTTGCCATCTTCCCTTGTCTCATCCAACCTCTTTAATGTTTTGTGGAGTAGTTGAGGTAGTTATTGCTGAGTAGTGGTGGCTGTGGCAGGACTATCAGTTCTTGCCCACGTGCCCACTCCACCAGCAGACTCTCCTCTTCACGTCGCGTGGGGCGGAAGAAACATTCACTCCACTCCCTCCACTGCTAAGGCATTCTCGCCATTGTCTGTTCATCCTCACGCAGAAGCGGAAGTCTTGCTCATTTCTCACACAGAGATGGTTCGGCTTCCTCACGTGCACCATTTGGGGGATTCTTCATTGACTGATCACCCTCACGCAAAGATTCATTCTCTCTCCCCTTCTTATGCATAGGATTTCTGCGTTGGTTTTCCTCACGCAGAGCCATTGTACGTTCATCCGCGCGCATAAGCGGAGCTATTCACTCTCACGCAGGGACGCGTAGGAGGAGGAGGCCAGTTCATCTTCCTCGCGCAGGGCTGAGTGAAGGGGGTGTGCGATTTCTGTTTGCAGGAGCCATTCACGCTCGGGGTTGTGTGCCTGTGTGTCCCATACTGGTTTCGGTGGTATGTGTATGTCTCGTTATCGATTGTGGCCGTGTATGCTGTCTGCTGTGGTCTGTGTTTGTGTTTTCAACTGTCCACGCTGGGAATTTGGATTCTCCTCTATTTTGGGATTGTGTAAGGTCGCCATAGTTTTCATTATGCGTTGAGCTGTCGATTTACCCTGGTTTTGGGTTGCTTCTTGGATGCTAAGGCTGTGGACATCTTTTGGGTGTTGTGCTGAGTTGTTTTGGCCACGCTAGGGCCAAGAACAACTTTGAGTTGTCTTGAGGACTTGAGCTGTTTCACCTGTTGGTTGGGATTGGCACCTGGTTGTCTTTGCCTTCTTCACAGAGTTGTGAAGGGATTGTTTGCTGCAGTATGCAGTGGTTGGTCTTCAGACTATTGAGAGTGGGATTAGAGGCTGTGTATGCATGAGAAGACTGGTGTTGAGGCCACCAGCTTGGCATTTAGCCTATCCTAGCTCCTTGATGACTTGGTAGGACCCTGCTGTGTGGGTTTGGCTGATTGGCAACCTTGGCTATGTGTAAGCCTGCGTTGACCCTTATTCCTTGAGGAATCATGCCCAGCTCGGGGGTGGCAGTGTTGCTGAGAGATTGATGAGCACGCTGGCCTATGGTTGGGTGGAACGTTGCAGCGACGTAGCTGGTTGCGGGAGAGTTCTTCATTAAAAGATAAGTACTCATGACTATTTTATCTCTGCAATTATATCTGTTGTTCCATGAATTATGATGAACATGTTAAATGTTGGAATGTGTGTGTTGCTTTCACTGAATGTTGAGTAACTGTGTATCCTTGTATGTTTTATGCATCTTAGTATACATTATGTTAAGTTTTTAATCTCAGCATTTATCCCTATTTGTGTTCATGGGGGTTGTTTGCCCGTATGCTTGATGTTGGCAGCGTCCTCTTCGCCGATCGGAGGGTCGAGGACACCACAGAGTGGTATCAGAGCTCATGTTGCAGCATGGGCCTGAATGGACCACCAAGATGCAGTGACAGAGGCATGATTTCTCTCTGCCCAACAGAGATCAGAAATGGATGACAGAAAACTTCCACGAATTTGCCTAAGTGTTTGAACAGTCAGTTCATCGGAACACTTAGTGGAATGGACTTTCGATGTAGCGGAAGAGCTAGAAGGAAGCATGCCCGACGAAGAACAGTTGGAGGGAAAATTACGAATTTTTTCTAAGTGTTGACGTCTGTCGACAGAAAATAAATGTTGGGGATTTCGACACCGCGGAAGAATTTAGCGGTTGTCTGTCCGCTGTTACGGCTGCCGAAGGGACTAAAATGCCGATGCAGCAGTGTTAGTGGATCTTATTGCCGACAGTAGGAAAGTTTTGAAATTTGGCTCAAGTGTTAAAATCATTGGAAGCATAAAGTTGTTCGAGCGTCCGCCGTCGCGGATGGCTAAACAACTACACGTCCGACGGGTAAGGCCTCCGACCGCCGACGCCATGAAGAAAGTTCGATTTTTTTTTCTAAGTATAGAAATCGTCGGCTATCGGAAGAAGATAGTGGTTCGTACGCCCGCCGTTGCGGAATTCTAGAGCACTAGACTTCCGATGAGAAAAGACTGCCGATGCCAGTCAAAATCAGTTCACCAGTCAGAAGAAGATCGAAGATCGTGTTCCGTCGTTGCGGCTACTGATGGAACTACTTCGCCGACGAAAAGAAGATCAAGCGGCGGCAGAAAGTACATGATTGAGCTGACGTGGGTGAAAATTCAAAAATTTTCTAAGTGTTGAGATCATCGGAAGGCGTTAGCTGTTTGAGCAGCCGATATGTCGGCTGAGTTAGCCGAAAGGACTTTCGATGCCGTCGGCGGAAGAAAGTAGAAAGGGGGGGAATTTTGAAAAGTTGAAAATTCGTCTAAGTATGGAAACCGTCGGCAAAATTTAGCTGTTTGAGTAGCCGATGCAGCAGCAAGTATCAGAGGAAAATAGAAGATGAGGTTGCCGATGCGGCGACAGAAGGAAGAAGAAAGATTTCCGAAAATTTTCTAAGTACAGAAACGTCGAAAAACTTTAGAGGATTGGACCGCTGACATGTCGGAGAAAATTAGAGGATCGGTCCGCCGATACGTTGGAAGCCAGAGGAGGATCGGCCCGAAACGTCAAAAAAATTTAGTTGTTCCAATCGCCAATGAGTCATTTAGCCGCGGAATCCACAGACGGTTTACTGCCCGACATTGCAGATGCCTAAGGAACTATCCATCCGATGGATAGTGTTTCTGTTCGCCGATGGAGCGGAAAGGATTATGGTTTGGATCGCCGATACATCGAAGAAGTTAGTTGTTTTGACAGCCGAAACATCGGGCTGATAGTCAAAATGAGAGCCGATTCTGCAGAGGAAATTTTGGGATTTTCAAGTGGGATTTTTCTAGCAGATTTCGACTGTTTTTCAACAAGATTTTTTAGCATTTTTTCAGTGGGGTTTACAGGTGGTTGAAGTTGGCACCTAGTCCAAAATGCAGTTGTGTGTAAAATGCCGAGATTTGGTGAAATTCTTCATTTTTAGAAGTGGTGTGGTTTTCACACCCGAGGTCAGAATGAAGCATGTGGATAGGCATTGGAAAGCTTATCTAATAGGGAACAAGGGAAAGTCACCAGAATCTGAGCATGGAGCAGAAAAGTGCTAATGATGGCCGCTGCTATCAAATGGAAAAATCTGGAAAGTTGCATACCCAGAGGTAGCAAGGACTATGAAGGCTAACCAGCTGTTGTGTGGAAGAGGAGTTCCATGCGAGGATGTGGGACTTGAAAAGGGAAGTTTCCTTAAACCCTATCTTGCTGATTATAACTACATTTCCTAAGTTTCATACTTGAAATGCATAAGGGTATGTTTTGCGTACATAGAATATTGAGGATTATACGTTTATAATGAACCACTAATGATAGTTATTGCATTGGTGTTGGCATTAGTGGAAAAACCAACGACAACCTAGACATGGTTGAGTATGTTGCTGATGCCGATGAATGTGACCAACAACCCTATGAAAAAAGGGATAAGGCAACCAGTCCATAATCAAAAGTTGGTGAGCAAAGTCTGCAATCCTCTGCGAGATACCGACTAAACTGGTAATGCCAAGGGTGTAAGTAGGACCCATGAAGGTAAGAGTTTGATTATGACAAATTCCATGGAATGGTAAAGGTAAGAGACCTCATACCATGTGGATATTTGAATTTTATAATGCATCCATAGAGAAAGGTGTCATGCCTGTATATATTGATTGAGCTTAGTAGCCCAAGGAAAGTAAGTACTGATGATCTTGATTATAGTAATGCATCCTATATGAAGTAGTCATGGTTAGGCCATGCATGGTATGTTGAATGCATAGTATTCCTGAATCAATACAAGGTAGCATTGAGTGGATATGCATTAAAAAGATTTTATGAATCTTGTAGTTATGCATTGGATGGATGCATATAAAGGGTGTGAGTGACTGATTGCATAAGTATAGGTGCAAATGTTGTGATGTATTGCATGAATGCATTGAGATGAGTGCATGTGATATTATGAATAACTAATGGCTGAAATGATGAATTGATGACAATTCAGGAACCATTTCAAAAGCTGTTATGAATGCCGGATAGTAAGTGCATAAAGAGGATAGTCATGATCAGTTGGCTGCCGGAAATGCTCTATGGAAGAGTAAGGTGGTACAAATGATACGCTTGTGGAGTAAGGAGTATCTAAACATTTCGTTTAATTGCATGAATGATGTGACTATACCTTGCAAATGTTAGTATGATAATGATTGCATGAAGTAAATGAGTTTTGGTAATATTGATGTGATTAACAGCTGGAAGTATTTGAATTTTATAAATTCTGAAAATGCTTCAGTGATGGTTGTAGCAATGAGAAGGTTATATGCACCCAGACTTACCAAGTGATTGGTTGATTGAAGCTCAAGTTTCAGGTAGATTATTTAGAGCATGGCAATGAGAGTAAGACCATGACAAATGCCGGAATCTACCATGTGAAAGAGCCAAACCTTATGAGAAAAGTCTCATGGCTGTGAAAATAGTTGGTATGCATAATGGGTTGTTAAATTTGAATTGTGAATTTCGGATTTAAGAAATTGCTGACGACTACTAATCACTATTGGCTTGCATAAGATTGTGTCAGGAGGACGCATTGTAAGTGGGTATTCATATTATGCTAGTAAGCATAAAATTATAATGGGCATAGTGGTGCTGCTTACAAGAGACCCACAAATGAGGATCACCTCATTGCTAAGCAAACTAATTTCTGTAGTAGACAGAATTGCAAATTCCTATTGAATTTGATTACTAATGTCATTGCTTGGTTATGGAACAATCAATTTGGATTGTATTATCAGACAATGATTGACTGTTTAGCTATTTGATGAATGTGCCAGGGGTACACACTGCAGGAGGATCAGGTGTGATGGCCTGCAGGAGCCAAACTACATGGGAAGGTTTTCCCTTATCTTGGAAATGGGTTTCGGGTGAAACTCCATTGGACATTTTGGAAATGTCTCATCTGCACTGCATGTTTGGTAAGCAACATGAGTGAGATGGTATAGACTATGTCTGTAAGACATGTGTGGATATGAAATGTAAAAAGGAGTTTGGATGGCTAACCGAGGGACTGTCAACTCAGAGAAGGGAGCCCCATTCCTCCTTAACAAAGGAATACTGCGTCGACAAATGGATAAGTGTTCTGTGACCCTTGCTAATAATATGCATGTCAATTATTAAAATTCCATATGCAGAACATGTTTTGATTTTATTTCCATGATACCGATTGCTTGAGTATGAATAGGGCCTACATGGCACAAACCGGAAAAGAGTGCACACTTTTCCGATGTCGGATCATGAAAGGGTTTTCAATATTGATTACACCCTAGGGAGTGGACGCACTCCTGGTGTCTCAATACTTGATAGTGAATGATATGAAATATGGTTACATTTTTAGAGCAATAACGCTGATGAGTTTGCTTATATTGCTTGTGTTGACAAGCTAAATAGATGTAGTTGGGAGTTGCACCCTAAAGGTAAAAGGTAAATGGTTGTTGTGAGGGGTTGTGGAGTAAGGGTTATTGTTGATATAAGTGTCTGTTGGGCTGTTATATGCCTGAGGATCCATAGTAGATCCTAGACCTAGAAATGGTCATGATAAAGTTCCAAGCCTAGTCGACATGAGGATGTATTGGCTGGACATTAATTATTTGATGTTGTGGAGCAGCCTGCGTGTTGACCTAACATCCAAGTCCATAGGCGATCCCAAGGCTCGCAAAGCGAAGCAGGATCCTGTGGACCAACGAGGAAACGCACAATACATATAAGTATTGGATCATTTTGCTTATGAATGTACATGTGTATATGATTTGGTTATGATGTTTTAAGCTCTTGTTCTAGAGATAAAACCGATGAGAATAAACTAAACATGTGAATCTATTCAATGTTTGGATATAGGCATTGCTGGGAGCGAGGACTATGAGAGCATCCTAGGGGTGCATGTGGACATGTGACTGTCCTGGAGGGCTCGGAATGAGCGGTAATGAAAAAGGTGCTAGTAAGATTGTGGAGGTCCTAGCAGCCGAGACAAACCATGTGGAGAGACTCCATGGTTTAGAGGTCTGGAATAGACCGAAGACACTAAGTGTCATGACCAAGAGGGATTGGTCCAGCATTCACGGTGAAGTGAAAGAGGCTGAGAGCATGAAAAGCCACAGCGGTGCTGTGGGTTCCAGGATGGAACAAAACAAAGAGGGGAAAAACTCTTGTTGCTCTCTCTTTCCCTTATATATATATATATATATATATATATATATATATATATGCATGGTGAAAACAAAAGATTGTTGAATGCATGTATGACTGAAAATGGAATGTGTGTATTTGCTTAAAGTAATTTGTGAATGCTGGAATAGTTAATTCCCTGCCCAAGAATGGACATGAATGAGCTCGTGTGCCTGTTGGGAAGGCATGAAAAATATGAAAGTCTCCTTGATGAGGCTTGGACTGTCATGCCGATTGGGTAATTAACTAACTGATTTTAATGTTTATATTATGCTTGGTCTGACAGAATTTCAATGGTGCATTTCACAGGTGAGAAAAGTGAAACCCGGTGGTGCACATTGATCATGGAAGCAGATCAAAGGTTGTTGGACTTGGCTGGAAGTCTCCTTCAAATGATTGCCAAGGCCCAAGAAAATATTGGGGAGATGCTCAAGATACAGAAAAGGCAGAATGAAATGAACCACCAGATTTTGCAAGACTCTATTGGTTTGCAAAGGGAGGTGAAAAGCCTTCTGGGAGCAATCAGCAAAGGAAAGGAAGGTGGATCAGTGATGGGACATTCGTCCAAGCGACCTGATAAGAAATGGTCCAGGCATGAAGACTCAAAAGAAATTGAGCAGGTAAAGATGAAGCAGCCAGTGAAATGATGGGAATGCGGAGGACATCATTTACGCCGGGACTGCCCAATGAGGGAACATGATGAGGGCAACAGTCGCAAAGTTCCTAGGCTTCGGGATAAGCTGAGAGCTGAGAACCAGCAGGAGAAGTTCATGGAAGCCGAGGGGGTTTGGTCTTGAACGTTCAAAGTAAATAATTGAACGTGGGACAGATCTGCAAAATTTTGAAATTTTGATGTGCAATTGTATATATATTGTATATGTATTCCTATGTATTGGAACACCGAGGACGGTGTTATTCCAAGGGGGAGGGGAATGTAACACCCCGGTTTTGACCCCGTTTGAATGATGTATATAATGTAATTAATCGTGGTGAGGAGCTAAAGGCAAAAGCCCCGCCATCGATTTGGTTGTGTATGTTTCGGCAATGGAGATAGTTGCTGATGGTATATCATGCTATCCGGCACATTATAATTCAGCATCATGTAAACACGCACATCAATTAAAAATAAACCCACAACCAGCTACGGCAGTGCAACTTTAAAATGAAAAGGGCATGATTCCAAAGGATAAGGGTGTGGGGGATGTCAAACCTTGGTCTATGGGGGGAAAAACCTTGTTTGATTTGCCATCTTCCCTTGTCTCATCCAACCTCTTTAATGTTTTGTGGAGTAGTTGAGGTAGTTATTGCTGAGTAGTGGTGGCTGTGGCAGGATTGTTAGTCCTTGCCCACGTGCCCACTCCACCAATAGACTCTCCTCTTCACATCGCGTGGGGCAGAAGAAACATTCACTCCACTCCCTCCACTGCTAAGGCATTCTCGTCGTTGTCTGTTCATCCTCACGTAGAAGCAGAAGTCTTGCTCATTTCTCACGCAGAGATGGTTTGGCTTCCTCATGTGCACCGTTTGGGGGATTCTTCATCGACTGATCACCCTCACGCAAAGAGTCGTTCTCTCTCCCCTTCTTATGCACATGATTTCTGCGTTGGTTTTCCTCATGCAGAGTCGTTGTCCGTTCATCCGCGCGCATAAGCGGAGCTGTTCACTCTCACACAGGGACGCGCAAGAGGAGGAGGCCAGTTCATCTTCCTCGCGCAGGGCTAAGTGAAGGGGGTGTGCGATTTCTGTTTGCAGGATCCATTCATGCTCGGGGCTGTGTGCCTGTGTGTCCCATACCGGTTTCGGTGGTATGTGTATGTCTCCTTATCGATTGTGGCCGTGTATGCTGTTTGCTGTGGTCTGCGTTTTTGTTTTCCTCTGTCCACGCTGGGAGTTTGGCTTCTCCTTTATTTTGGGACTGTGTAAGGTCGCCATAGTTTTCATTGTGCGTTGGGCTGTCAATTTGCCCTGGTTTTGGGTTGCTTCTTGGATGCTAAGGCTGTGGACGTCTTTTGGGTGTTGTGCTGAGTTGTTTTGACCATGCTAGGGCCAAGAACAACTCTGAGTTGTCTTGAGGACTTGAGTTGTTTCACCTATTGGTTGGGATTGGCACTTGGTTATCTTTGCCTTCTTCACAGAGCTGTGAAGGGATTGTTTGTTGCGGTATGCAGTGGTTGGTCTTCGGACTGTTGAGAGTGGGATTAGAGGCTGTGTATGCATGAGAAGACTAGTGTTGAGGCCACCAGCTTGGCATTTAGCCTGTCCTAGCTCCTTGATGACTTGGTAGGACCCTGCTATGTGGGTTTGGCTGATTGACAAACCTTGGTTATGTGTAAGCCTGCGTTGACCCTTATTCCTTGAGGAATCATGCCCAGCTCAAGGGTGGCAGTGTTGCTGAGAGATTGATGAGCACGCTGGCCTATGGTTGGGTGGAATGTTGCAGTGACGTAGCTGGTTGCGGGAGAGTTCTTCATTAAAAGATAAGTGCTCATGACTATTTTATCTCTGCAATTATATCTATTGTTCCATGAATTATGACGAACATGTTAAATGCTGGAATGTGTGTGTTGCTTCTGTTGAATGTTGAGTAACTGTGTATCGTTGTATGTTTTATGCATCTTAGTATGCATTATGTTAAGTTTTTAATCTCAGCATTTATCCTTGTTCGTGTTCATGGGGGATGTTTTCCCGTATGCTTGATGTTGGTAGCGTCCTCTTCGTCGGTCGGAGGGTCGGGGACACCACAAGGTCGACCCTTTCAGTGGTCGACTGCTCTAATAATAGGCAGTCTTAACTGCTGAGGAAATGACTACATAACAGTTTATGACAATGCACAATCCATCTTCCTAATTTCGTGGGCGTTGATTCTCCTCGTACGAGCAGTTGGTGCGTTGATCTCCTTTGATGTGGGCAGAGAGTGCGGTGTTGAGCTGAGTGAGCAGGAGCCTGAATATTCTAGAACGAGGGCTCTCACACCATTGGGAATGCGTGGCCAATAGAACCCATGGAATCATTTTTCTTTTAGTCCCCCAGAATATTCCAACCAATGAACCCGCGGGTATGAAAAGAGGGCTGTATGACGGTTTGAATGCAGTTGGGTGTCCTCAGCGTTAATGCACGTCTGAGTGGAGGTCCGTTTGAAAACCATAGCCTGCAAAAAAAAATCTATATGCCAAGCACATCTAAAAATGTCACATGATTGTTGATAAAACCATAAAATAATGAAAATTAACCAAGACTTGTGTGATATTCAAATACATTCATACCTGGGTTTAATTGATGGTTTGAATGGAAAGAAGTATGTCAAAAAATGACAAAAGTAATGCCGACAGAGCAATTTAACAACAAAAAATGGTGACAAAATTGGGCATCAATAGTCAACATTTTGTGTAGTTCAATTCTTTATCTAGTTTTAGTGGGATACATTCACATGTTTTGATTCTTTCTAATATCATTTGAAATACATGTGTTTATTTGAAATACGAGAGAAGTTGTTAGAGATAGCACCAAGTTTGATTTTAGGTCAATATCATTGTCTATATGTTACTTTTGATCTCTAATACTTGTTCCTTAGAGCTCCTCACTAAGAATAATCCTTCGATTTATTCTTCCAAATGTAGCTTTCTAAGAGCTTGTTTTGAGATCAAGTGTTGGTTGTGGAGCCTAATCTTCCAGATCTAGAGATATTATTCAGTTGTGATTGTAACCTAGGAGTATTGTACACTCGTTCCCCCTGCCTTGGGGTTAGGGGGCAATGCCCTCGAGTCATGGGGGTTCGGGGGCAGCGCCCTCGAGTCACGGGGGTTCGGGGGTGGAGCCCTCGAAATTTTTTTTTGGGATGTGTGTTGGCCAACAGTATTGCGGACCCATGGTATTGGGTTAACCCTAGAATTTTTCCCATGGTATTTCCCCTATAAAAGAGAGCATTGTAAATCGACTGGATATGGTATTGTATTATACTGGAAGAGAGACTGTGAGAGCGTGAAGAGGAAGTGCATCGGTTTTGCTGCAGGGTGTATCCCTTCATCTTTCTGGATTGTAATAAAAGGACTGGCAAATTTCTTTGTGGATGTAGCCCATCGTTTGGGTGAACCACGTTATATCTGTGTCTCTCTGTAATGTTTTAATGTGTTTTTGCATCTTGTTTATTGATTTAACTGTATATCTGTTATTGCTCTGCGGTCCTGTTTTCTAACAATTGGTATCAGAGCCAAAAGGTCTATTTGGTTGGTAAACTTGCAGGAAAGAAGGGTTCCTGGTTCGAGTGGGAGCAATGGCGGAAGAAGGAAAGTTTAGGGTATGGAAGATGCAAATGGAGGACTATCTGTACCAGAAAGATCTGTACCTTCCGTTGGGCGGAAAAGCAAAACAGCCGGTGACTATGAAGGATGAAGAATGGGAGGTTCTTGACAGAAAGGCACTAGGAACAATACGACTGTGCTTGGCTTCGTCGGTGGCCTTCAATATTTCAAAAGAAAAAACAACAGAGGGTGTGATGAGCGCATTAAGTAAGGTCTACGAAAAACCCTCGGCTTCTAACAAGGTATTTTTAATGAAGCGTTTATTTAATATGAAGATGTCGGAAAGTGGATTTGTTGCTGACCATTTAAATGAGTTTAATACACTTACCAGTCAGTTAAGTTCTGTAAAAGTGAACTTTGATGATGAGGTTAGGGCTCTTCTAATCTTGTGTTCATTGCCAGAAAGATGGAATAGCTTGGTCATGGCTGTAAGTAACTCTATCCCTAGTTCAAACACTCTTAAGTTTGATGATGTTGTTAGTGTTATTCTTAGCGAGGAAATGCGAAGGAAAAGCACATGTGAGTCATTAGGTAATGCGTTGACCATGGAGAGCAGAGGGAGACAAAACGAGAGAGGAAGGAGCCCAGGAAATCGTGGCAAGTCTAAAAAGGAAAGATCCGAGTCTAGATTTGGAAAAATAGAATGCTGGAATTGTGGTAAGAAAGGACATCTAAAGAAAGACTGCAGAGCACCAAAGAAGAAAGGTGAGAGGCAGCAAGAGAGTACCCAGGAAGCTAATGTAGCAGGTGATGTGTTACAAGATGCTTTGATTCTTGCATTAGATAATACTAGTGATTACTAGGTAGTAGATTCAGGGGCTTCATGTCATGCTACACCCCATAGGAAATTCTTTTATGATTATGTTCAAGGTGATTTTGGGCATGTGTTATTGGGGGATGATGAACCATGTAAAATTGTTGGAAAGGGTAAGGTACGGATTAAGCTAAATAATGGAAATGACTGGTTGCTAAAGGATGTAAGGCACATTCCTGCTATGAAAAGAAATCTGATCTCAACAGGGAAGTTGGGAGATAGCGACTGTTTGTCTACGCTTGGAAAAACGTGGTGGAAGGTCACTAAAGGATCAATGGTAATTGCAAAAGGAGATAGGATAGGTACATTATATTTATGTCCTCATAATACTGATTATTCTATTTTTGTAGCTTCCATAGAAACAGGTGCAACGTTGTGGAATCATAGGCTTGGCCACATGAGTGAGAAGGGAATGCAGATTCTCCACTCAAGGAAACTACTTCCAGATATGAAGCAGGTAAGTTTGGAATTTTGTGAGAACTGTGTTTATGGAAAACAAAAGAGAGTTAGATTTCTCAGGGTTGGGAAACAAAATAAGAGTGAAAAGTTA
>LPNX010168916.1:148956-177972 GCA_001517045.1 Pseudotsuga menziesii
ACTGCAACAGGTTGTTGCACTTTCAGCAACGGAAGTAGAGTATGTTGCTGCTACAGAGGCTAGTAAGGAGATGATTTGGTTGCAGAGGTTCATGGAAGAATTGGGTAAGAAACAGGAGAATAGTAGGCTGTACAGTGACAGCCAGAGTGCCATTCATCTTGCAAAGAACTCACTTTTTCATTCGAGGACTAAACATATAGAACTCAAGTACCACTTCATAAGATCTGTTCTAGATGAAGAACTGTAAAAACTGGAAAAGATTCACACTAGCCAGAATCCTGTAGACATGTTGACAAAGGGAGTAGCCAGAGAGAAACTGAGTTCCTGCTCAGTTTCTATTGGCCTTAAAGCATGAAGGTGAAAAGAAGAAATTTTCCAAGTCCAAGGTCCAGCAAGTGTAGTAGCGGTAGAGTTGCTGTGATTAGTCTCCAAGTGGGAGATTGTTGGTTGTGGAGCCTAATCTTCCAGATCCAGAGATATTATTTAGTTGTGATTGTAACCCAGGAGTATTGTACACTCATTCCCCCCTGCCTTGGGGTTCGGGGGTGGAGCCCCCGAAATTTTTTTTGGGATGTGTGTTGGCCAACAGTATTGCGGACCCATGGTATTGGGTTAACCCTAGAATTTTTCCCATGGTATTTCCCCTATAAAAGAGAGCATTGTAAATTGACTAGATATGGTATTGTATTGTAATGGAGGAGAGACTGTGAGAGCGTGAAGAGGAAGTGCAGCGGTTTTGCTGCAGGGTGTATCCCTTCATCTTTCTGGACTATAATAAAAGGATTGGCAAATTTCTTTGTGGACGTAGCCCATCGTTTGGGTGAACCACGTTATATCTGTGTCTCTATGTAATGTTTTAATGTGTTTTTGCATCTTGTTTATTGATTTAACTGTATATCTGTTATTGCTCTGTGGTCCTGTTTTCTAACAATCAAGTGGCATGTTCTGATCCAATTCTTCCATTGTGAGCATGAGATTAGCATTGGAATGACAAATTATGAGCATAAGGTTATTTCTTGTCATTATCATTGTCATCAAATTAACATCTTGCATTTAGGAATTTGATATGTTATGTTCCAGGTGGACACTGTCACACCCCCGGTTTTGACCTCGTTTGCATGATGTATAAAATGTAATTAATCATGGTGAGGAGCTCAAGGCAAAATCCCCACCATCGATTTGGTTGTGTATGTTTCGGCAATAAGGGTAGTTGCCAATGGTATGTCGTGCTATCTGGCACATTATAATTCGGCATCATGTAAACACGCACATCAAATAAAACTAAAACCACAACCAGCTACGGCAGTGCAACGTTGAATGAAAAGGGCATGGTTCCAAAGGATAAGGGGTGGGGGGGGATGTCAAACCTTGGTCTTTGGGGGAAAAACCCATGTGTTACCACCTTGTTTTGTTTTTCCATCTTCCCTTGTCAACCTCTTTATTGTTTTACCCAACCACCCTCATGGAGAATGGCTGCTGGTGGTTCGGGCAGTTATTGCCCTTGGGAGTGGGGTGGCAAGGCTGTCAGTCCCTTGCCCACACGTCCACTCCACCCACGACTGCATTCACTCCACTCTCCCACTGCTACGCATCCTCACGGTTGTCGGTTCATTTTTCCATTATGGTCTGATCATCCGCGTGCTGAGGGGTGTCTGTCCATCTTCCTCACGAAGAGGTCGGTGCTGTTAATCCTTACGCAGGACTTGGTATGTTTATGTCTCACACATAGATGGGTTCGGATTCCTCTGGTGCACCGTTGGTCTGTCCATCCGCACGCCTAGACCATTGTCTGTTCGCCTCACGCAGAGAGACGTGCTGTTCATCCTCGCGCAGGCTGGGATTCCTGTTCTGTGCTCCTCACGCACCAGTCGCGGATCTTTCTGATTATGCAAGCAGCGAACAGGTGAAACGACCTATAGGGAACAATTTCCACTGGTATGTGTCATAGCTGTGGCTTTAATCCACGTTTTCTGCTTGCTATTAGTTTAACCGGCGATTTGGGTTGCTGTGATTCTTCCCACGATTTCGGAGTGCTATTGAGAGTCTGTCTTCCTTCCAATTCGGACTGTGCTTGTATGGTTCCTTCTTCCCTGGTTTGGGACTGTGTAACGCAGCCATCGTTCATTGTGAGTTTGTGACTGTTGGTTGCCACATTTGTTGACTGAGTTTCCCATGGCTATGCTGGGAATGCTGTTTGTTATCCATTGTGGACTGTGGATTGCTGTCATCGTATCATTGTGTGTTTGTGGCTTCGGAAGTACCCGGGTTTTGGGTTGCAACTGAGTTGTTTTGGCCACGTTAGGGCCAAGAACAACTCTATGTTGCCTTGTGGACTTGAGCTGTGTGTTATCTTCTGTTTGGGACTGTTTCCGGTTGTCTTTGCCCTCTTCACAGGGCTGTGAAGGGAGTGTTTGGCTGCGTGTATGCAGTGGTTGGTCTTCGGACTGTGCTGGCTTGACCGGTTTGTTGATGGCCTGGTAAACCCAGCTGTGTTGGTTGATATTATGTCCCCTGGCTATGTGTAAGCCTTCCTTGACCCCTATCCTTGGAGGAATCATGCCCAGCTCGGGGGTGGCAGCGTTTCTGAGAGATTGATGAGCACGCTGGCCTATGGTTGGATGGAACGTTGCAGTGACATAGCTGGTTGCGGGCAAGATCTTCATTAAAAGATAAGCACTCTTGCTAATTCATCTCTGCAAATGTATCTATTGTTTTGTGAATTATGATGAACATGTGAATGCTGGAATGTATGTTTGCTTCCGTTGTATGATTAAAGAATTATGCATTGAGTAACTGTGCATGTAAAATGATGGATTGTGCATCCTGTTATGCATCTGTGTATGCTTGTATGTTTAGCATTCCTGTTATGTTTAAGTTTCTTTAATTTCAGCATTGATCTCTTTTGTTTATCTTGATGGGGCTGTTTGCCCGGTTGTTCGTGGTGTTCGTTGCGTCCTCTTCGCCGGTCTGAGGGATGGGGACGTGACAGACACCCCAATAACTAAATTGAAACTATTACTTATGGGATTTCAGGATCTTAATTCATAGAGAATTGAATCTACTGGAGATATTGTTATGCCTTTAAATTGTGTCATGCAAAAATTGAGTGCCGAAATGTTCCTTAGAGGTTCATCAACTTGTAATACCTGTTAGAACAAATTTTACCTTTATAATGTGGCACTAGGCAAGGTCAAATTTTATTAAACCAAATCAACATTACAAAATGGCAGTTCACTTCTCATGTCTATTTTTTATTTACCTATTTCAATAAATAATGGAACCGAGTCTAGGGTATCGCAGTTCACAAAATGGTAGTTCACTTCTACATACAAGCAAGAAAACTATTTATTTTCTTAGTAATATAAAGGGTATGTTCCACAAGTTTATAGAATAGAGGGATGTACATAATGTGAGTATGAATGTCTTGTATGGTTTCTTCACCCAATTTTGCAGTTAATGATAGGTTAAGATATTATGAACAATTGAAATAGAAAGTCATCATTCGCATTTTTGTTGCCCGATGTAGTTGTGAATGCACAATATTTCCCAATCTATTGGCAGCATATGGGGTTCTTAACTCTGAGGAACGGGGTGGGAATTCCCTTGGGAGAAAATTAAACCTCACCTCAGATTTCCTAAGATGTTCCCCAAGTGTTCAACATTTCTCTTATCTAATATAGAACATTTTGTTCTAGAAGTTCTTAAGTACAAGAATGCTAGATATGAGTTCTCCAAACCCAGAGAGTAGTTCCTATGCAACTATGCTTAAACAAAACTATATTATATTTACAATGATACTTTCAAGACAACGTATACTTTTTTGCATGAGTTGTGGAGTAATGAGTTGTCATTTTCCCATTCCTTAGTAGATAGTTCAAAACTTACCTAAAAATTATCAAGCATAGCACACTCACACATTGAGATAAGAAAATTGAATTTTGTTATTGTTAAAACTAATATTGTTGTGTTGTTGCTATCATTTCTCAAGTTGGGAAAGTGTAAATTTATTTTATTAGCATGTACATACACTTTTCCCGTCTCATAAAAGATAAAAATGTGTTGATGTTTCAATATTTATTTTTTGGAAAAGTTGATAGGCTAACTGGCAGTGTTTCAATTTGTGAAAAGGTGGCAGTCACTGCAAATGACACTAGCTTCGATTTCGTCATAACAAGTGGGAAATGACAACAACACTCACTGCAACATCCTCCATATAGTGTAAGTTCCTCCAGGTGAGTATTCCTCGGGGGATAACCTTCTCTTGATTAGTGTCATGCATTCTGAAATGTGTTGAATTGAGTTCCACACTAGGATGGATACAGATGTGACACAACATTTTTGTCATGTAGTGTGAGCACATTGATTTTTATTTTCAACTAGCTAGTGGCAAGTTGTTTTTTATAGTAGAGGAGAAAGAAAAAACCCTATTAACTTCGTTTGCAACATTTTTTCCATTCATTTACACGTTCTATTAAAAGTTTGGTTCGAAGGTGTAAGATCCCCAACCCAAACTAAGCTAAATTTGTCCCACTTCTTGGTAATGAACACCTATTCTTACATTGTCCTTACACTCGATAGTTGTGGAGGGAGGTTGAGAATCAGTTAAAACAACCTCATATTTGGGACAAGGAGACTTTAGTTGAGTGCTTTGCAGGTTATTTTGCATGACAATAGCTCAAAAGATATGGCACGATCCCTTCTTGATAAATCAGGGGATTTGACAAGCCTAGATTGCAATGTTGTTCAAGGAAAAGAAGTATCCAAACATCAAGCTTACTATTCAACCATTGGAATTACTTAGTTTTTATAGTCAACAATAGCTTCCCAAAGCAAACTGATAAGTAGGGGGGGTGATTGTGAGAAAAAAAGTGACATGGGGCTTCTTTGACGAGATCTGTTAGGGGCTAGGGAACAAACTCAGGGGCTTGGGAATAATTGTGGTATCAACTTCATTATTTACATTTTTGAGGGTGAATATATTAAAGGAAAATGTTGCATGGGGGTTAATACTAACAATTTTGGTGAATCCTCAACTCTTTTTCACTTATTGAAAATAACTCTCGAGGTGGGGATTAACAAGATACATGTTTTTGGTGGTTCCTTGGTGACTATACAGTGGATGAATGAGGGGATACATGTCCAAAACATAGGACTACAACAGTTGGTTGAACATTTGAAAGAAAATAGCAGAAAATTTTAGTGGGTTTCCTATACACATGTTTTTCAGGAATTGAACACACTTGTCGACACCCTTTCAAAGGAGGCACTTCATTTGAAACCCGATTATTTATACATAGATAATTTGGTGTTTGGGTGTATGGTCTCTTCATGGTTAACAAAACTTATATGATTGTCATTGTTTATAGTGGGTGATACTATTAACTATATGGTTGCATGTACATAACACTATTGAGACTTGAGTTTATTGTGGTCTCATTTTGATGATGTACTAATCTCTCGTTTTGTCATAGAACTTTACAAATTGTTGTGCTATAGCACCCCAAGACTGTATCTTCAATTCTACTTGGATAGAAAATATGCTTTTTTATGGAAAAAAAAATACTTAAATTTGTTAATAGTAGAATATTTTAATTTAACAAATTATGTTCCTTAAATTTTATAATATAAATAAAATTAATAAAAAGATTGAAATCGTTATTTTAAATTTTTTATTAAAGAAAATATTTTAATAATATGTGTTTGATGTGGTGATGATTTATAACCATTAAAAAATAAATAAAATAAAAATAAATAGATAAAATTTTGAAATTAGTGGATTTTGTTTTTAATTTTAGTAGTGATAATTAATAAGTAGATATTGAAATATTGCATGAAAGTCACTATGAGTACATTTGTTTGTGGAATAAGGGATAGTCTCTCCACAAAAATTTTAATACTTAAATTTATAAAGATGTATATATCCTTATTCTTCTCCTTGTAATATAAATATATGACTTTTTAGGAAAAACACATGTTTTTAATTATTGCTAAATGTATTTAACACATTTCAAAGTAATTGTCTTGTAAAGCTTGATGGGATATATTACCATAACAAAAAAGTAAATGCTCTACAAGGTGGAATATTTGGTCTTATTCTTAAGAGTTGTAATCATTCACTCATACTCAATAAAGGTATTTTTACTTTTGGTATAATCCTTACATGTACTTTACTTGCTCTTGTTTGTGTTTATGAATAGAATTTGGATTATAACTATTTTTACTTTGTTTTTGTTTTATTTATAAATATTGTTGATGGATTATTTTTTTGGTTCTTCTTTGAAATTTTCAACTAAAAAGTTTGTGTATCACTTTGCCAAATGTTTTTTTGACATTCAATTCATTGTTTCATCAATCCCTTCTCATTAAAAGAATCTCTAATGAAATTGAGAAAAATGGCTTTTTCACTGCTAATCTATGTATTTCAGTGTCAATCTATGTATTTTCCCAGTAAGAGGTTCAACCTCCCTTTATGTCTTCATCTACAATCCTCTAGCTACCATCAATGACTTATCCCAAAATGAAAAAGAACCAATCCCAAGCTAACATAAGTATCCAAAATGGGTAATAAATGTTTTTGAACCAAAAACCTATTGGGGTTGCAAAGCATTCAAAGAAAAATGAAAGTGGTTTAACCAACTTAAATATAGGGCTAAAACCTAAATAATAATGCCCACTTGATGAACATGAATATGAGCCTTCAATAAAGGCTCCAAATTTATAAAAGAAAAATCTTATTAAGAATTACTTAAATTTTGACCTATAAAACATGTATTAAATCTTTTTGAAAATAAAGGAAAGTCAATTTAAAATTTTCAAATATTTTATATTTTCATCTAATTTTAACTCTAGATTTCTTGATTTGTATTTTTTTCTTATTTTAGGATAAAGTGTACATATCTAAAGTTAAATATGAGTTGTTTAAATGTTACTACCATTCATTCTTCAAAAGAATATAACACATTCATTCTTCAAATAAATGTAACACATGTAATTTTCTCCCTCTTGAAATATATGCTTAAAAGTTAAACCCAATAATCAAAACTTGATTTTAACAAATTTTGATAAGCATTGATTTTTTTATAACCATATTGATATTTTATTTTTATTTATTATATATGGATCTCAATTTTATAATATTTATACAACTCCATTGCATTTGACTTGAATAGATTTTGGTATTTTATTAAATTTTTAAGCTAGGTGTAAGTGGTGGTAGTGATGCATGGATAACTCATAGCCAATGAATAGATAACTAACAATTCATGGCACATACTAAAAGAATGTTCGTGTTATCATGTAGCTAGGCATCAATACCTCACACTTAAACCCTTTTAACTAGAAGAATGTGAAGAATAAAAACAAATTTCCAAAGTGTCTTCCATTCCATTGCTATCTCAACCATTTGATCCCTATCGATGTCATCCAACCACAAACTATGTGAATATGCTAATTAAATCATATTGTCCTATTTAATGAGTATCAATGTATAACACAAATCAATATGCTATATACACTACAACATTTATAAGAAGTTTAATTATTTAATAAGCATCAATGTATAACACAAATAAAAAATGCTATATACATTACAACATTTATAAGAAGTTTAATTATTTAATAAACATCAATGTATAACACAAATAAAAAATGCTATATACACTCCAACATTTATAAGAAGTTTAATTTGATGTGAAAAAAGTATACAAGTTGCATGAGATTATCTTATCTCTCTTATGCAAGAATCCTAATTGAACTATCCAAATGCAATCACCAGGGCCACTAATTAAAACAGCCCCACCGCCCAGCACTAGACTGACTCTAGAGACTCAGTCTAGACTGACTCTTCTAGACTCAGAAATTTTGTGGAATCGTACTTTGCGTCATAAAACACTCGACCCTGCTTACCATTCTGCAAACCCTAATAGTCGCAGATTTGGACCGTTGATCTCATCCTCATCGAACGATTGTGCTTGCGCAATTTTGATTTAAAGGCATTGAATTTTCGTTGCCATTCTCCACTCCATTTCCTTATTCTCCATAGTTCGCCTGCTCTGCTTTCATCGATCACGAAATGGCGGCAACATAGATCGATTGAGTTCCCAATGGCAGAGTCTCACGCAGGTATTATTCCCTTTTTGTTAAACATGCTATGCTCATGGATGAATGGTCAAGTAATAAAAAATTCTCTTCTTGTACAGCTTCCTTTAACTACAAATACAGTACAAATAGGCAATAATCAGTCGGTTTTTCTGCCAAAAGAAATGAGACAACTCCCAAATACCAAATGAAAAACCAACCCTGTCAGTGGCCAAAAGCAACCTAAACCAGACAATAAAATACTGTAAGGCTTAAGGTTGCTTCTGTCCACTGACGAGGTTGTTTTTCACTATGGCATTTTGGGACTTGTCCTGGGAGCTGTTTGTATTTTCTTGTTGAAGGAAGCTGTACAAGAAGAAATTTTTTGATGTTGACAGGTCTTTCGAACTGCAGAAACGGTCTTTAGGCTTCCAAAGAGTTATGGAAGCACTGGCCGGGGACTACAAATCAACTTCCCCTTCTCAGCGCTGAGATGTGTGAATTATTCCGAGGTAACTTTAAAAGCTTTAGTTAGAATGTATGAAAGATGTAGTTTCTCTGGTGGCGAGCAAGACCAGTCTGGGCACAGAGTTGCAGAAAGACTAAACTGTAAATTTACATGGACATAAATTAAGCCTATTAGATCTTCTTCTCTTATAGGACCTTATCATCTAGAATTTTAAGCTTCTAGGACTCTCTGAGAGTTAAAGGAACAAATTTTGACACATTAAAATAGATTTTCTTAAAAGTGTCATTTTATGTTGACGGTAAATATACACTCGTAGTGAATGATTCAGCTTATGTTGTACTCGTGCACATTTGTATGGATTCATGCTTGGATTGTGGTGCAGAAATCCAGAATTCCTTTGATCAGCTCCCTAACGCGGGGCACATGCAAGTTTATATTTACTGTTATGTAATTTTGTTGAACATTTATGTGACTGCAATAATCATGGTAGCCTCTGGAAAATAAAATTTTGATCTGTGAAATCACTAGGACTTTCTTGAGGATAAACAAATCACATTCTTTGTTGTTTTTATGGCTGAGGTACTTAATCAGTATTTTGTAATGTTCTAAACAACTGTTCCTTGTTTTATTCCACATTGCTGCTCTAAGATCATTGTGCTCTAAAATCATTGTGGGATTTCTTGGATCTTGTTGGAGGATGTATTATTTTGCAAATGTCCTTTTTATGAAATGTGTTTGTGGTGATGATTAATGTGTATTGACATCAGTTTTGATTTATTGTATTTATAAACTTAAACTAATTACTTTAATTTATTAAATGTTGTATTTGTGATGTAATAACTTGGAGACAACTTTTGAATCCAGTTTCTTTTTTATAGGTTAACCAATTATAGAGTTTGGTTATATTATAAATGTTTTGAAAGTTACATTTAATGTCTTTATATGATGGACACTCTCAAAGAATATGTTTTTCATTTTCTATTTTATTTGTCTTACATAATTTATAGTTTCTTTCCTACCAAGGTGTTTTAGTTTTTTTTATGGAAGATTGTTCTTATCTTTGTAATTATTTATTTTCTTTATTGTGCTGATAACAATGAAGAGAGAGTTTTGATCTTCTCATTTGGGTTTGTGATTTCTTTATACTAATTGAGCTCTCTTATTTTCTGTTCTACACTTCTAATTGTTTCACACTTTCTTTTTAAACTTAGTTAAGGTAATGCTTTTAATTGTATTCGTATTTTAACTTAACTGCATTTTTAATATAATCTATTATGAAGTTTTAATTAAAATTTTAACTAATAATGAGTGAAGGTGATAAAAAGTGTGTCATTCTTCCTATTAATTAGTTTATGCTTATACATTAAGTGCCTTACCATAACCTTATTCTCAATAAAAGAAAGCTAACCAGAGAGGATAAACTTATTCTTAATAAAAGAAAGTTTAGGTAGAGAGGATAAACTTATTCTCAATAAAAGAAAGTTTAGCTAGAGAGAATAAAGTGCGTTGCAAGGTTATTTGTAATAAATAAAAAACCCATAGGCAGAACCAAATGTTGAAAACACCATCATAATACCAACTTGAATATGAGGTTTACTTGCAATCAAAGATACATAATTTGCGGAAAAAAGTCAAAGCTTTTGTTCTAAATAGTTTTCTCAAATATTTCTTGCATTGTGCGATGGATAAGAATGAAAGTTCAGACGACTTAAATACTTGGAGCTTTATATTGCACTGAAGAGATGACTACTTCTGCATGTCATGGCCTATACTTCAACTGCGCTTCAAACGACTGTTGTTGCAGATGCCTCTGGAGATGCAGCAAGTTGTGTTTGGAAGCCATTGGATGCACACTTATTAGTAGGGCTTCTCGTGAAACAGGTCTAGTTCAGGTTGAGTTCGTTGCAGTCTCTACAGTGTTTGGTAAGTACTCGTTCGTTTTTCATTGTTTCGTTGTGTAATATATTAGTTAACGCTTGGTACTCTAGTTAATCTTTGAAATTTGAGGAGTTTTGGCTATTCAGAATGTCTTAATAGTCATAATCAAAGTAGCAGTTATTTTGTAAAGTTCCATCACTTCATATATATATATATATGTTTGTCATCAACATCATGACAAATAATGTTAGGGCCATTGGAATTTCCTCATGAAAAAATGACATTGGCCTTGAAGAAATTTCTCATGAAAATATGACATTGGCCTACGAAATTTCTCATGAAAATATGACATTGGCCTTGAACATTTCCTCAAGTAGAATATAATTTACACCTGTGGGTTAGTGTGGATAGTTTTTCGTGTGGCCATGTTAACTTGTTATATGACACCCATGGATATAAAATGTGGATGGCAAGTTGATTTCTTTTATAGGAATATATGCATTGTTGTGTAATATAGGATATAGGCTTTAGATGATATGCTTAGTTTGTGGTAAATGTTTGAAATTTGTAAATATTTTGAGAAACAAGGGATTAGAATATGAAATGGAGTTCTTTCTTCTGACGAAGTTCCTTAACTTAGACCAAGTCATTTTCAAAGCTACTTTAAAAAAAATATCTAAATTTACGATATAGGTTCACAACAATTTTTTTTATAGAGAATTAAATTTCAGAGCAGATGAACTATTTAAGCCCGTTCTTTCTCTTTAGGTATTTATAGGTTAAGGGAGGAGAAGGTGGCAAAATTTTCCAATCATCTCCATATCTATTTATGCTCATATTGTCTAGTCTAATGAGGTCAGCTTTAGAATATGGTTGAGAAATTTATTGTTTTATTTGATGATTACTTTAGATTTTTATTGCAGAGTCTCATTGCCATTTCTCTTTGGCAGCGTTGCACATATAGTTTCGGGGAATATATGGCTGAAGGCCCAGGAAGAAAATTGTTAGAAAGATTAGGGAAAATACAAAAAAATATCCAATAACAATATACTTGGATCTAAGTTGTTAATAATGACAACTAACTAAAAACTAGATTTGTTTACGAGAAGTTTCTTGTAACGGGCATGACAACAGTTTTAGTCATTTAACTTATTTTGTGAAGTATATAGTGCATGGTTGGGATACGTATTGTGTGGTGGTAGTCTAAGACGGTGAAGGCCCGCCATGTAATCTCCTTGCTTTTGATTAATGAGATTCAATACTTTGTTTGTGTGGATGTTCCCCCTTATGGGGTTTTACCACATTAAATGTTGTTTGTAATGGTGTTTCTTCTTGTAATATGTCTTTGATCATTAACAAGTGGTGTCAGAGCTACGTGAGGGAATAGAGACATCTAAGAGGATCACCATTGCTGGAGTCCTTGTTGTTGCTGACATGTAGTGGAGAAGGAGTAGAGTCCGGGAGCTTGTAGCTGCCGTGGAGAGGAGAAGAGCCCACCGAGCTTGTAGTTGTCGTGGAGAGGAATTGATGCGCGTGGAGAAGGGGGTTGTAGGCTGCCCATTGTCGGCCGCAGGATACCCATTGTCGATTTGCAGTGGCTGCCCATTTGAAGAGAGCCAGTTGGTGAGAGAGTCAGTTGTTGGCTGCGCGTGAAGGAGGAGGATTCTCCCTCTGTTGTTGACCGTTTGTTGATGGGTCGCGTGGAGAAGAAGATGAAGCCACTCGTGAAGAGAAGAGGCAATCACTGCCTCCATTGCTGGACCGTTTCCTGGACATGGGAGAAGAAGAGGAAGCCACCCACGAAGAGAATAGGCAGTCGTTGCCTCCACTGCTGGACCGTTGCAACTGTTGGGACGATGGAAAAAAGAGCAGAGGAATTATTTTCTTTACACTACCGTTGACCATGAAGAAAAGAGCCGTATTTGGACCATGAGCCCCACTGCCGAGATGGAGAAAATTGACCGTGAAGCCGATTCTGAAGAAAGCTTGAGTGTTGTGATCGTAGAGAAGCTGCATGAAGAGGAGTTGTCCGACGTGGAGAAGAGAGCTAAGCTACAGAGAGGAGAGTAAAAAGCTGACGCCAAAAAACTCGGAGAATATGGTAGAACATTTTTTTTAAATAAATAATTTTTTTTCACAAAATTCACAACGCTTGGTACAAAGTTTGAAATTGAGAAGTTTAATGGTAAAAATAACTTTGAGTTATGAAAATTAAAGATGCGGGATTTGTCAGTACAACAAGGGTTGCAGAAATCCCTAGATGGTAATAGAAAGAGACCCCTAACTATGACAGATGATGAATGAAAGGAAGTAGATGCTAGAGCACTTAACACAATTCGATTATGTCTTGCGGATGATGTGTTGTTTAACATTGTTGAAGAAAAGTTAGCAACAAGCCTATGAAGCAAGTTATAAAGTTGACAAAATCTTTGACAAACAAAATTTACTTGAAGAGACAGTTGTATGGTATGAGAATGAAAGAATGTTCGAAGATAGAAGATCATTTGAATTTTTTTAATACTCTTATTTTCCAGTTGACTAGTATGGATGTTAAAATTGACGATGAAGATAAAGTTGTCAATCTTTTATGTACCTTGCATGAATCTTGGGCTCAAGTAGTTCCTTCTATTAGCCTTAGTACAACTGATACCTTGGAATTTGACACTGTGGTTGGAGCATTGTTGTCTGAGGAATTGAGAAAGAAATATAGTTTTGAAACTTCTACACTTGAAGCTTTGGTTGTTAAAGATTGATCCAAAGAAAAAGGAGAAAAGTCAAGAGGCACTTCCAGGTCTAAATCAAAGGGCATGAAGAGCAAATTAAAATGATGGTATTGTAACAAGACTGTCATCTTAAGGATTGTTGGAAAAGACAAGAATCCAAGAAAGATGATTCCAAATCTGAGGCAAATTCAATTAAGTCTGATTTAGGTATGATCGATGAGGTTTTGTCCGTTTGTAGTGTTTTTTAATATAATGAAGAATGGCTATTAGATTCTAGTGCTTTGCACCATATATGTCTTCACAGAGATTGGTTTTCTTCCTATCATACAGTTAATGATGGTATAGTTCTTTTGGGAGATAATCATTCATGTAAGACTATTGGGGTTGGAAGTGTTAAAATTAAAATGTTTGATGGAATTATAAGAACGCTAACATATGTTACACATGTGCCTGAATTGAAGAAAAAATTAATTTCTTTGAGAGTGTTGGATTCTTGTGGTCATAAGTGTGATAGGTTAAAGTGGAGTACTAAAAGTATCTAAGGGTGCTTAAGTGGTCATGAAGGCACTGAAAACATGAAATGTTTACAAATTTATTGGAATGACTCAATTTAATGATACGACATTAGTATTTGAAGAGGTGTCAAGATCCACTCAACTATGACATCGATGTCTTGCTCATATGAGTGAGAGAGGACTTCAGGTATTAATGAATTGTAAATTACTTCCAAATCTCAAATCTCTGAATTTTATGTTTTGTAGACATTGTATATTTGGAAAGCAGTGTAGACAAAAATTCCAATCAGGTAATCGTGTTAGTAAAGGTGTTCTGGATTACATTCATTCTTATTTGTGGGGTACGTCTCCTACTATTTCCTATGGGGAGCAGCATATTATGTATTCTTTATAGATGATTTTTCAAGAAAGATTTTCATCGATGTAAAAAAGAAAAGCTGACGTGTTTAACACATTTAATCAATTTAGAGTTAACGGTAGAAAAGAGAATTGGTAGGACAATCAAATGTTTAAGGACGAAGAATGGAGGTGAGTTTAATTCTTTGGAGTTTGAAAAGTATTGCAAAGAAGAAGGGATTGTAAGACATAAAATGAATGTATACACTCCTCAGCAAAATATCGTTGCAGAGCACATGAATAGGACTCTTCTAGAGAAAGCAAGGAGTATGCTTAGTAATGCTATTTTGGGGCAAGTGTTGTGGGAAGAAGCAGTTCCACTGTTGTTTATCTAATAAATCGATCACCATCAATGGCAATAAATTCCGGAAGAGGTATGGAATGGTTAATCCTGTGATTATTTGAATTTGAAAATCTTTGGTTGTGAAGCTTATGCACTTCTAAAAATCAACGTTCTAAGTTAGAACCTAGATCATAGAAGTGCATTTTTATTGGATATGATGATGTAACAAAAGGATATAGATTGTGGGATCGTACTGTCCACAAGATCGTCATTAACAGAGATGTAATTTTTGATGAATCTTCTCTGATTAAATCATAAAACATAAAAGTTGATGTGGAATAGGAACATGTACTGTCAAAACAACTATTTCAGTTGGAGAACCAATCTTCTCATGACTCAAAGAAACAAAAAGAAGTTTATGATGAGAAAGAAGTCATAGGAGATGAAGAAATTCAAGAAAATGTGGAAACCCCACAACCTACACCAAGAAGATCAACAAGGGAGAGAAATCCTCCTAAGAGGTATACCGATTTTGTTTCATCTATTTTATTTACTGATTATGGAGAACCTTGTTGTTTTCAAGAAGCCATTGATTGTGTTGACAATGCTAAGTGGAAGATGGCAATGAAAGAAGATATGGATTCTCTAGAGAAAAACAAGACATGGGATTTGGTTGAACTCCCCAAAGATAGAAAATTTGTTGGATGTAAGTGGGTCTTCAGGTTAAAGAAAGGCGTTGATGGTAAGGTTGAAAGATACACAGCCAGATTGGTCGCAAAAGGGTACTCTCAGATGGAAGGTATTGACTATCATGAGATTTTTTCACAAGTTGTCAAGCTTGTATCTATTCGTATTGTGTTAGCACTAGTTGCATTGCTTGATTTGGAGTTAGAGCAACTAGATGTTAAAACAACTTGATATGCTACCCTCATTGATTTTATGTATCATCCCACAAGGTTCCATCACATTCTCGATATTTCAAAAATAATTTTACATAATATAAACTCAGTAATACTTCTAAATAATTGTCAATATGGAATTAGATTTGCAACACCTACTAGTCATCCACAAGGATCCAAGATATTCAATTATACTATAAGATAGATCATATTAATAGTCACACAAATAGGTAACCTATCAACCTTTACAACAAAATAAGAGTAAGAATTCAAATAAGTAAAAGTCACACTGATGATTACCAAATCAAGGGTGACTATAAAATAGGCTAAAATCAATGAAAAATCACTCGACATCTCTACAAGACTATTTCCAACCTATAAATTTTAATAAGTTGATTCTCAACTTAATATGATTTCAAAGTGTTGGGACTTAGTGACTTAAACAAATATATTAAATTTTATTGCCTACTCATTTGATAAACACCATCATGTCTAGGTTAAGGAGCTAATCTTATCCTTACCTCATTCATCATTTCGTTATTATATGACCCCTTCGATAGAATTTTCAAGTCACATCCTATGTGTCGTCATAGTCTCTTTAAGTCCCATCTTGAGGACTAGTTGTATTTTCATTTAGGCTTCACCATGTCAAGTGGTTCACATTATTGCTTTCAATTCATCGTGTTGATTGTCTCCATATTTAGTTGATAAAACTATCTTCGTTTGACCCTTTTGGCACTCGGTGGAAATTTAGACATGCATTATTGCATTATGTCCGCTATGTCAAGTTTCCGTCATTCAGTAAATTCACCAAATGAAATTTTTTGATACCATAGCCCCCCTACATCTAAGCTCGGATTGTGAGAAAAATAAAAATAAAAATAAAATTCTCCTTTAGAAACCGTCTTCTTGAAGTTAATTAAAACTTTGAATAAGTTATCGTATAACTATCGTTAGAATCATTTCCATTTCAGATCCATTTCATTATGCCTTGCAATTATAACAAGTCGTTTCCTATTTATCTTAGCATGCATAGTGAGAGTCCATTCATAATTATATAGTTTGCACTCACAGATCATGCATTCTAGGTCATGGTGATGTATAGTTGTATGTTTTGTTTAATATAGAAAATGTAAAATCGTCGTGGGTTCGACTTTGACGGTGGTGGTTTACCTTTATCATCTCAGCAAAGTTATAAGTACATCTCTACTAGTTACTCTGCTTACTAAGAAGATAGAAAATTGATGTTAAGGCTCTTCAAACATACAATTCAAACACAAAAGAGATGTTTCACCACTCTCAGACGAACCTGTTTCTAGACCTTGATCATTCTTCTCTTGCTCTTTGACTTCAATTTGCTTCACTCCAACAACTTGAAACCTACAAAAGAACCAAATAATCGTCCTCACAATCCTTATGGCTTCAATAAAGAATTGATATATATGCAAATATCAAAATTGCAACCAACTGTTGAAATTGCCCAATCAAATATTGAAATTGTATTTTTATTTTAAAAATGTGAATTCCTTCTCAATCATATACTTCTTAAAATTGTGAATTTGTAGTTGTTGAAATTGCAATTTCTCCTAAATAATTTTACTGTTGAATTTGAAAAATTGTAATTGCAAAAATTGCTATTTCCTAAAGTTGAAATTGCAATTTGAATAACAAATCTTAGAATTGCAATATATGTAAGTGTCAAAATTGCAATTTCTTCCAATATTTTTTATTGTTGAATTTGTATAATTGTAATTGATTTTTTTTAAATTTCTTAAAGTTGAAATTGCAATTTAAATAACAAATTCTTAGAATTGCAACCAATTCAAATATGAAAATTGCAACCAATTAACTGTTGATGCTAAAATTGCATAGAAGAAAAAATTTCAATGTTGAAATTGCAATTTCTCTTCAATCATTTTAATTGTTTAATTTTTGAATTTGTAATTGTCAAAATTGCAATTTTTTGAAGTTGAAATTGCAATTTGAATTAAATAACTCCCAAACTTGAAATAGAGACTTATGCATTTTTTCAAAACTTGTATAGGTAATTCCATTACCGCTCACAATTAACAATTGAATCTTGTAATTTCATCATCTACAATATATAAAATCAATTTAGGCAATTATAAAAATCTCATAATTAACATTATAAAATGTTGAGAAGTGATTGCAATTTCGACAATAAAATTGCAATTTGAACAATTGAAGAATTATAAAGGTTACAATTTTTTTTAATCATAGAAATTGCAATTTTAGTGTTCAAAATTTGCAATTTGAGCAATTTCAACATTTAGTTAAGTGCAGTTTCGACATTTAGTTAAGTGCAAATTCAATACTTCCAAATTTCAATTTAAGGATTTTTTTTTTAATTAAAATTGCAATTTTGGAATTTGAAAATTCACAATTTCAACAATCAAAATATTGATTCTTCTAAATAAATTTTGCAAGATCTCAAGTGATATTTGGATGGTATTTCTTCTTTCTTAGTGAATAAAGAGACACTATCATCATTAGGGATATAAATGCCATTATTATGATGGGAGAAGGGGTTGATGGGGCTGAAAGGATTTTCTAAGGGAGGAAATGGGATTTTGATAACCAAGGGTTTTGCATACATATATATAATGACGATATTCACATCGTTGAACTTGAACACAGTACATGTGGCATCTGTTTCTCAAGTAAGGCCTCCATTCCATCCCTTGGGTTATGGTTGAGGATGGTAGTTTTTTCTATCTTCTCTTCCCAAATATTTCAAGGAGGGAGGATCCTACAAAGACACATATTTTGCTTTAATTCTTTCATCCTAAAAAAAGTTCAAAGAGCCTTATTGGAATCAATCTAGACAGAATCCATACAAATGGATTGAATATGAAATGAAGCAGAAGGGCACACTTCACACTTATACATTTGACCAAAGATGGAATTTGTGTGGAAATTTGCAATATCTTTAATTTTCAATTCTTGGAATTGCAATTCATGATAATTGAAGTTATAGTCAATCAAATGTTGAAATTGCACTTTTATTTTACAAAATGTGAATTATCCTTAATTATATTTGTTGATGATTCTCAAATTTGTAATTATCAAAAAGCAGAAATTGCATAAACTCTAAATTTAACTCTAAATTTATTATACTTTTATTAAAATTTAACTCTAAATTTCTTGATTTGTATTTTTTTTCTTATTTTATAAATAAACTCTACATATCTAAAGTTGAATATGAGTTGTTTAAATATTACTAGCATTCATTCTTCAAAAGATTGTCACACATTCATTCTTCAAATAAATGTAACACATTCAATTTTCTCCTTGTAGAAATATATGCTTAAAAGTTAAACCCAATACTCAAAACTTGATTTTAACCAATGTTAATAGCATATTGATTTGTTTTAAATCTATATTAATATTTTTTATTTATTTACTATTTATAGATCCAAATTTTATAACATTTATACAACTCCATTGCATTTAACTGGAATAGATTTTGGTATTATATTGAATTTTTTAAATCATATTTTCAACTATCACTGTATAACACAAATCAAAATGCTATATACACTACAACATTTGTAAGAAGTTTAATTTTCTGTAAAAAAAAAAGTGTACACGTTGCATGAGATTATCTTACATCTCTAATCCAAGAATCCTAATTGAACTATCCAAATGCAATCACCACAGCCATTAATTAAAATGGCCCCACCAAGGAGCAGTGATCAAATTTGAAGGGTGGGTATTCATAGATGAAGGAAAATATAAATAATTGTACTTCAATTGACAAATATAAATTAATTAATTAATTTTTACTAAAAAAATACAAAAAATAAATATTGTTTTTTCAAATTTTTACAATTTTAAACAATTGAGCAACTCTTAATATTTACATGAGAAAAATATACATTGTCAATGAAACTTATTTTAAACACATTAAGTTGTCATATGTATATCCTTTCTTAATTTTACAGTTTAGTAACATAACAACTATTCTATTGTATTTTTTCAAGTTGGAGCACACTTCATTATACAAAAAAACTACTTAGACTATGCCATAACCATATTGAGGCATCCACGTGCAATCCAAGCTTGAGAGATGTAAAAATGATAAAGGATTGGAAACTAAGAAAAAATAATACACAACTTAGAAAACATTAAAAAAAAATTCCTACATACCAAGTAAGTTAGCAAAGCTAGCATAATCGGGCTTGGGGCATCAAATATTTTTGTTCAACACTTGTCGTGAAATCATACATGTATGTGATGGAGGAGCCTAAGTCAGTTGAATCATTGCAACTCACTACATGTCTGAGTCTCAACACTTTGCCTTTTAAATTGAACCAAAATACCAAAATAAGTTTATTAATGGCTAGATTTGAGAAAGTTCTAGGTGTGAGTAATTAAGGGCTTGTGGCTCTAAAATTCGTTGTGTTTTGTACTAGTCCACGATTTAGTGAATCGACAATCACAAGTAGGAATTTAAGTTATTTAATGAAAACAATTAATGTGTATAACCTCTATGTCGAATCCGTTTTCCATGGTGATGCAAGCCACTACCGTGTTTATTGTCTTACCAAAAGGCATGATAATGAGGAAGAAGACCTAAAATTATGGACTTCACCTTCAAAGAAAGACTTGCAATCACATTGGTAAGGAGTGATAAGAAGATCACAAGAATCCAAAGTGTCAAATCTGAGTTGATAGTGTTAATCAAAGACTTATATGTTAAATTTAATATAAGACTTACCTATAGTTGTCTCTTACTCTTTGCATGCATAATAATCCTTAGTTATGACCATGAGGGGAGGATTTAAAGAGAAAAGGATGTAAATGCAAGTAATTTTTATATGTATTTTGGTAGCGTTGAGGACAAATGTTGTGAGAAACCACAAATGTTCGGAAGGACAGAGGGAGATTACATCACGATCATTCCACCCATCAAATTGAAGAAGGCTATTCTGAGCCAACAATTATTTTTTTAATTTTATTAATAACCATTGTTTCTCCATATCGTGTGCCCAATGAAGCCTCTCTATAGCAATGCATAAATCGGCTTCTGCACAGTTTGTGATCCCAACTACATGCCATTGTTTGTATTTGCATGACATTGAGTGTTCTTTATAGTTGTCGTGAGTCCATGATACTCATGCAAGAAATGAAGTCTTGTAGAGGAGGACTTATCAAACCGGCCTTTTAAATTTCATTTTGACAAAAAAAGAGTGGGCATTAGTAACGAGGTTCACATAGGTAGTAGGCACAAATTTTTGAGCTCCTTTCGGGCCTAGTAGTAGACTAGTAGTTGTTTTATTTTTGTTATAGTAGTAGTTGTTGACAAAATTTCATACTTTAGATTGCAGCCCCAAGTGACTAGGGAGTCAGAGTCACATCTTGATGGCTAGTGCCTTGTAATCATCAATGATAAATGGCCATCTTGCACAATTAAGCACTAAGTGCATGACATGAGTGAGTAAGTGATTATAATTTATCATATTTCCAATGTTTTGAATGATTAGTTGAACTTTATAGCATAGCAATTTCAACATATTGTGAAATTTATATGGATGAGTAATTTCAAATGTTGTCCTTCTTTTGAAATGTCCATATAAATTATGCCTTTCTTAAAAAGGTAAAATTCAGATTTAATTATTTTTTTTAAAGAGCAAGAAGGGCTTGAACCCTTTGGAAGGGTTGAGAAGGATTCAATTTTAATTCTCTTGCGTCGTTTTTCTAGATTCTCTTGTCTGTTTGTCCTCTTGCACGGTTTTGGGTTGACCCTGGAACCCACGAATTTGGGGGTTAGGGTTTATCTTACCCAGCGGTTATCAGTCTCCCTACTTCCATGGCTTAATCGGGGGTTACTCTCCAACGTCACACTTCGCCTCGGGTGGGAGATACTTGGTTTGATAGATGGTTTCAGGCTTACCCTCCAGGGTTAGGGTTTCATCATTACAAGGGATACTGGGCTGACTTTTGTTTCCGGTGTGGTTGATATTCCTAGGGTTTGACTTTGTTTCGGTGGTCCGACTTCTAGGCGCGGAGTATGGTTTCTTGAACCTTCTTCTGAGAAGGACGTGTTGGACCCCCGTGGCCCCCCCGCCACCTTCTGGGGATTTGCTGAGGTGGACACTACTGTATCGAGGTCCCATTTTGGTGGGTTACAGTCCTCGAAGCTTTGATTATGTCCGAACAGGTTCCTCCCACCCGCTTCCGCCGGAAGAGAAATTTAAAATGTATTAAAGCCCAGGAGGGGCAATACCGCTATGTGCTCGGACACGATATCTATATGGACAGAGTAACCTCTCTCTGCTCCCGTACTCTGGTTGGGTGTTTAGAGTACACTCGGATGAATAAATCGGCATGGGTGGAGTGGGCTACTGCAAATTGGAAACCCCTGATTGATTATGTTCCTACAATTAGCTTATTATCTAGAGGATGGATAGTCTTTGTCTTTCTCGAGGAGGCACATTGTACCCGCATTTTGGAAGGAATCTAGCGCATGGGGGCTGGCTCCTTGGTTCTGGACCATTGGCACACCCGGTTTGATCCTCTCAAAGAAAGAATCTCCAAACGCCACTTATGGGTTATGCTCCCACACTTGCCATTCCCTCTGTGGAATAAAAATGTGTTGGAGGGTATTGCTAACTCTATTGGGCGATTTGTGGCTGTGGAGACGGACTTTCTCCTTGCTTTTGATAAAATGATAGCAAGAGTACTTGTCGAGCTGGATGTATCCCTGGGCTTACCTGCAGAAGTGGAAATCCTTTGCGGGGAATGTCTTTTTATTCAGAAGCTCGATTACCTTCGAGTTCCTTTCAGATGCAGTATCTGTCATGAGACCGGACATCTACGACGCCATTGTCACTCTCTCCGCTCGCATGATGCAGATTCAGACTCTGATGTACTCCTGATAGCTGAGGCTTTGAAAAATTCCAATTTATCAGTCCCTTCTCCAGGTACACTTATTGCTTCTCCTATTCCTACTGATTTCGTTTCGGCCTCTTATTTAGATGCTATTGATGGGCTGATACTGTCCCATACTAAAGGATCTCAGCCAGACTCCTCTCAGACTCCATTTATAAATTCGGGCTCTCTACCCTCCTCACCCCCGGATGATATATCTCCTATTGTATCTGTCTCTCCAGTTTCGAGTCCTCACACTTCTTGTATCCCTACTCTGGACGTGGACTACTCTACTCTCATTCAATCCTCGACTTTGTCTTTACCTCCGTCTCTGGCCTCACCTTCTGAGGCTATACCTGTTCCTTCGCTGTCCTCACTGGTTGAGTTTCTGCCATTGGTTACTCGAGGTTTGTCCCCCCCTCTTACCCCCTCCCCTATTAGCCATACCACCTCCCCTTCTTTCTCCTATCCTTCCCTCAAACACTCTCTCTCCATATTCACTGCCACCACACCAACCTCTCCCTCTACTCTACCTTTGAACTCTATTCGTTTCGCCAATGTCACGGTCAGGAAAAAAAGAGAAAAAAAAGGGTAAGTCACAGGTGGATCTATCATCTGCATCTCCACCCTATATCCCTCTCTCTGTCCGCTTAAAAGATGCTGCCCGTAACTTGCCTCCTCGGGGACTTAGAGCACTGTCTCCCCAACATGGTGAACCATGAAGATAGTCTCCCTCAATGTTAGGGGCCTTGGAGGTAAGGTTAAGCTTCACTGCCTCCGTTCTCTCTTCAGATCTCTTAGCCCGGACATGATTCTTCTCCAGGAAACCATGTGTAGCTCCTTCTCTGCCTTACTGGCTTTCTCTAAGCTTCTCCCCTCCTGGGAGTTATGTGCTACCGATGCCACTGGCCTCTCTGGTGGTCTCCTATCAGCCTGGAACCCCCACAAGATCAGATGTCGAGCTTACCAGACTTGTGCTGGACTCCCGATTCATGCTACTTTCCGGGGCCTCTCCTATCCCATCACTGTCCTCAATATCTATGGCCCCTATAAAGACCGTGAAACATTCTGGGAAAAAGCTCATAGAAGTGGGCTCCTTAGCTCTCCCAACCTGATTCTTGGTGGCGACCTTAACCTCACTTTACACTCTTCTGAGATTTGGGGACATAAATCTTCTCTAGACCCCCTCTCTGGACACTTCTTATCACTGTTCGACTCTCTCGGCCTAATTGATCTTGCCCCCCAGTGTGCTAGCCCTACGTGGCGTAATGGCTGTGCTGGAACTGAGGGCATAAGCAAAAGACTAGATAGATTTATGATCTCGGGCTCCTTAATACCCTCCTTGGGGATCCATAGAGTCTGGACTCATTGCTCGGATATTTCTGACCACTACCCTATTGTCTTGGAATGGAACAAGCAAAGAGTTTCCTTTAACTACCCTTTCAAGTTTAACCGATCCTGGCTCAATGACCCTGCTTTTACTGATTGGTTATCGACTAGGTGGCCCCCCCTCTTCCTGGGTGACTCTGTCTCGGATCTTGACTCTCTCCAACACAAGCTCCGTTCTCTCAAATATGATCATGCCAAAGTATGGATCAAGGACAAACAGGTCCGGCTCGATGATGACTTATACAAAATTGAACAGGCCATCACCTCCCTCCTTGCTGGCTCTTCCAATGGCATATTATCTTCGGGAGACATGGCTCTACTTGACCAATACAGATCTAATAGGAAACTGATCTTGAATCATTCTCTTCTCACTTGACAATTGAAAAGTAGAGCAAAATGGGCCCTACAGGGTGATTCAAATACGAAATACTTTCACATGTTGGCTTCTGGTAGGAGAAACCAGAATTCGATTTGATCTCTATTAGATGAGGCAGGTAATACTTATGAGGATGAGACTGCTCTCAAAGAACTGGGACAAACACATTTTGCTAATATTTTTAAAGATGATGGGGGGACCCGCATATCCCATCAACTTAAGGTAGTCCTACTTTATCCCAGGATGATTCCAGAGGAGAAAGCCACTGATCTCACCTGTCAGGTTACTCTTGGGGAAATTGAACCAGCTCTAAAATCTTTTAAAAAAGATAGAAGTCTAGGTCCGGACGGTTGGCCTGTCGAGTTCTACTTGCACTTTTTCGATCTTTTGGGTAGGGAACTTCTGTCTACTGTCGACTCCACTAGAGTTACTGGAATCATTCCCATTTCTCTGAATACCACCTTCATTGCACTGATTCCTAAAAGAGACAAGCCGCAGACCTTTGCTGACTTTAGACCCATCTCTTTGTGCAATCTCCTGTACAAACTAATCTCTAAAGTTATTGCGGTTAGAATCAAACCCTTCTTGGACTCTGGCGTTTCACAGGAACAATATGGGTTTCTCAAAAACCGCCAGATCGTTGAACCCATTGAAATTGTTCAGGAATCACTCCACTCTATCAAATCCAAAAACCTCTGTGCTTTCATCCTCAAGCTCGATTTGATTAAAGCCTTTGATCGGGTTAACTGGACTTTTATTCGCCTCATACTGATTCAGATTGGAGCTCACCTTCAGATTGTCAACTGGATTCTGGGTTGTCTATCCTCTACGACTTTTGCTGTGTTGATCAATGGTACCCCCTCAAATTTTTTCCCTGCTTCTAGGGTTATACGTCAAGGCTATCCTCTATCACCCCTACTTTTCATCCTAGTCATTGAAGGTCTCAGTCTTTTAATTACTGATGCTCGGAACCATGGACTTATCCGAGGGATACAGATCTCTTCCTCTCTTGCTCTGACTCATCTTTTTTTGTGGATGATGTTATTCTATTGGGTTCTGGTACTCTTCAGGAATGGGTAGCTTTCGATGTCATACTTGAAACCTTCTGTAAAGCTTCGGGAATGTCTATCAGTCTGGATAAATCTGTTCTCCTCCATAATAATATACCAGCTTTGGAACTCATGAACCTTTCCAGAGTCATCCCTTATAAAATGCTCCCTATCACTACTGGCTTCAATTATCTTGGGTTTTACATCAAACCCCTGGGATACAGATCTAGAGATTGGAACTGGCTGGTACAAAAATTTGAAAATAAAATCAGTCTCTAGACCCACAAGTTGCTCTCACTGGGAGGCAAGCTGATTCTAGTGCAGTCCGTACTCTCCAGTATTCCGGTCTACTGGATGGGTCTCGCCCCTATGTCGATTTCTATTCTGCACAAGCTCAGGAGCATTACCTTTGCCTTCTTATGGGGATCTTCAGGAAATATTCGTAGATTTCACCTGGCATGTTGGTCTGATCTATCTTGGCCAAAGAAATTTGAAGGGTGGGGAAATAAGAATCTCCAATGGTTTAGCATTGCCCTACGTCTCAAAAATTTCTGGAAAGTCCTCTTTAGTGACAGTCTCTGGCATCGAGTCCTCACCACAAAATATCTGAAGCAGTCCTCTGTGGTTTCTTGGCTCCGAGAGAAAAAGTTCAGTACTCGTGGTGTTTCTGCTATATGGAGGGGGTTCATCCAGACAATCCCCTGGATGGGGTGTCATCTCGCATGGCAGGTTGGGAATGGCAATGATATCTTAATAGGAATTGATCCAGTGATAGGTAATCCTACCTCTCACCTCTTTCCTGATGGATTGAGATCTTATCTTGAAGACTTGGATATTAAAACACTTGCACAAGCCCGCAATACCTTATCGGATGCCCATCACTACTGGTACTCGGCTGAAGAATTATACCTGGACGGTGAATGGAAAGAAGTATGGAACACGTTCACAAGAGATTTGGATCTTAATGGTATTCGTCTTTCATCTGATTCTGACTCGCTGATATGGGATCATAATAAAAAAGATGGCACGATTTCTGCTGATAAAGTTTATGATTGCATTGTAAACTCTTCCAATCCTGTATTAGGCAGCCGACTGTACAAATCGCTTTGGTCGAGACTCCTTCCACGCAAAATTGGTTGTTTCTCTTGGCTGGTATTGAGAAACAAGGTACTCACTTGGGACAATTTACAGAAAAGAGGAAAGTCTGGACCGGGTATCTGTGCTTTATGTTTTTCAAATGAAGAGACTGTCATCCACCTCTTTTCTCGCTGTTCGGTATGGAAAAGTGTTCTGGGGCTTCTATGTGACCAACTACAGCTGAATATTCCTCCTGAAGCTGATTCTATTACTGAATTTTTGGAATTCTGGGCTTCCACAAACCCACGCAGCGTTGCTCTCTTCTATATCCCTCACCATACGATTTGGGCTATTTGGAAAGCTCGTAACCGGGCTATTTTTGATGGGAAAAAGGTAACTGTCCTAGGCATTTTTCATCAGATTTTAAATGCTGCTCAGTTGATTCCCTCACGGCCTGTCATTAAGGACAGGAAATTAAAAATTGCTAGACAGATTGGACCAAGACCTTCCATGACTTTCCCATGTGGTTACTTTGATGGTGCCTCTACTTCTTCAGCAGCAGGAATTGGATATAGCTTGTTCTTTAATGAGAATCACCATCTGGATTTTGTGCTGGGGGTTGGACATGGTTCCAATACAAAGGCAGAACTTTTGGGCCTGTGGGCCCTTCTGCACTCCTCCCAAATGATGGGAATCCCTCTAGTCCACATATACGGTGACTCACAGGTCATCATCAATTGGGCTAAGGGATACACTGCTTTCTCCCCACCAGAACTTTTTCACTGGTGTAGGGAATCACAAAAGCTTATTTCAAGCTTCCAGGATCTCTCTTTCAGTCACATCTATCGTGAACACAATTGGATTGCAGACCATCTTTCAAAAACAGCACTCACTCTCTCTCCAGGATTTGGCTGTTTTTCTGAATTTATAGATGACCATTTGGTCACTTGTGACTCTTTCCAGCTCATTTGAACCATGTTTTTGGGGACCTTGCTCCCCTATTGGATACTTGCACTGTTTTTTCTGAGTGGCTCTTTTGGATCGCAGATCTGGTCCTCTTGGTTCACGATAGATAGGTTTGATTGAGATTGATCATTTGCATGATGAGACAGATTTCTGATGGGAACTACACTTACTATTGCATGCCATTCCCCCCGGCTGCGCCTGGATGTGATTCTCTCCCGACTAGCTGTGTTCTCTTGTGATGTAACCCTTCTTGGGTGGGTGTTATCAATGCCCTTTGATTCCTAATAAGAATAACAAGAACAGACTTTTTCTTCCTGAAAAAAAAAAGACCGAGTCTAGAGTCTAGACTCTAGACTAGATCTAGATACTTTGCGTAATGAAACACTCGACCCTGCTTACCATTCTGCAAACCCTAATAGTCGCAGATTCGGACCGTTGATCTCTTCCCATCGAACGATTGTGCTTGCGCAATTTTCATTTAATGGCATTGAATTTTCATTGCTAATCTCCACTCCATTTCCTGATTCTCCGAAGTTCGCCTTCTCTGCTTTCATCGATCACGAAATGGCGGCAACATAGATCGCTTGAGTTCCCAATGCCAGAGTCTCACGCAGGTATTATTTCCTTTTTGAAACATGCTATGCTCATGGTTTAAGGCATTCCCGGAAAACTTCACAAGGATGAATGGTCAAGTAATAAAAAATTCTCTTCTTGCACAGCTTCCTTTAACTACAAATACAGTACAAATAGGCAATAATCATTCGGTATTTCTGCCAAAAGAAATGAGACAACTCCCAAATACCAAATGAAAAACCAACCCTGTCAGTGGACAAAAGCAACCTAAACCCGACAATAAAATACTGTAAGGCTTAGGTTGCTTCTGTCCACTGACGAGGTTGTTTTTCACTTTGGCATTTTGGGACTTGTCATGGGAGCTGTTTGTGTTTTCTTGTTGAAGGAAGCTGTACAAGAAGAAATTTTTTGATGTTGACGAGGTTGTTTTTCACTTTGGCATTTTGGGACTTGTCCTGGGAGCTGTTTGTGTTTTCTTGTTGAAGGAAGCTGTACAAGAAGAATTTTTTTGATGTTGACAGGTCTTTGGAACTGCAGAAACAGTCTCTACGCTTCCAAAGAGTTATGAAAGCACTGGCCGGGGACTAAAAATCACTTTCCCCTGCTCACCGCTGAGATGTGTGAATTATTCCAAGGTAACTGTAAAAGCTTTAGTTAGAATGTATGAATGACGTAGTTTCTCAGGTGACGAGCAATACCGGTCTGGGCATGGAGTTGCAGAAAGACTAAATTGTAAATTTCCATGGACATAAATTAAGCTGTTAGATCTTCTTCTCTTATAGTACCTTATCATCTAGAATTTTAAGCTGGAAGCTTCTAGGACTTCCTGGAAGATATTAAAATTTTAAGCATGGAAACGGATATCAACAATTGTCATACATGGAAATTCATCCCAGATTATATAATATATTTTATTTTGAAACATATTTTTTTTTTTCCAAAGAAAAAATTCGTAAATACTTTATTCACATTCAGTAGATGGCCCTCATAGTCCATTTTACAAAATACAACGAAGAAGTTGTCATTACAAAATTTGCCTCAGAAAGAGTACAAATCCACAATCCAAATCAAATCATCAGCAAATGCTATCATAAAAATTGACCAGAAAGGTCACTTCTAGATTGACCAGAAAAAGGTCACTTCTATTCAATCAGACATCCAAAATATTGCAATATGTCTAAGTCCCAAAAGATAACACCAAAAATCCACACAAATCGACCATGAGCAAGAAATGGCACATTGATGACCCAGAAGCGACACCCATAATCCACGCAGCTCTATGCTATCGAATTTCGACCGCACCAAAACCTCGAAAGATCAGGATCGACAAACCAAGAATCAGAAACCAAGAAAACATCGGTTCTTCCGAATGCAAGGAAGACTCCTCAGGATCGACGCCTTCAATCCACGCAGCTCAATGCTATCGGATTCCGACCGCATCAGAAAACCTCGC
>LPNX010168916.1:178056-226437 GCA_001517045.1 Pseudotsuga menziesii
CCAGAAGCTTCGACCTCGCCTCTGTCGCCGCAACCGCGCAAAACCTGCAAACCTCCAGGCTGAATTCAAGAACCAGACACCAGAGATTGGAAGGAAAAGAGCCGTTATATTAGGCTTTCTTGGAGCATCCTTCCTTCCGCAGCCTCCGACAAAAACTGAACGAGTCCCAAGAAGCAAAACGTCCTCGCTCTGACGCCGCAACCGCGCAAAGCCTACAAACTCTCGGCTCCAAGCTGACCAGACACCAGGGATTGGAAGGAAAAGAGCCGTTAAATGAGGCTTTCTTGGAGCTTCCTTCCTTCCGCGACCTCCGTCAAAAACTGAACGAGTCCCAAGAAGCAAAACGTCCTCGCTCTGACACCGCAACCGCGCAAAGCCAAACTCTCGGCTCCAAGCTGACCAGACACCAGTGATTGGAAGGAAAAGAGCCGTTAAATGAGGCTTTCTTGGAGCTTCCTTCCTTCCGCGACCTCCTAGATGTCGGCAACGACTTTATTAGTTTGGACTTGTTAAAAGTATCCTTTTATGTGTACGGTAAATATTCGCTCGTAGTGAATGATTCAGCTTATGTTGTACTCGTGCACATTTGTATGGCTTCATGCTTGGATTGTGGTGCAGAAATCCACAATACCTTTGATCAGTCCCTTTAACGCGGGGCACATGCAAGTTTATATTTACTGTTATGTAATTCTGTTGAATATTTCTGCGACTGCAATAATCATGGCAGAACTAGGGCTTGCTTGGGGTAAACAAATCACATTATTTGTTATTTTGATCGATGAGGTACTTGTATTTTGTAATGTTCTAAACAACTTTTCTTTGTAGAACAGTTGTTTTATTCTACATTGTTGCTTTAGAACTACTGTTCTTTGTTTTATTTTACATTGTTGCTTATTTATTGTGATGGTTAATATTTATTGAAATCAGTTTTGATCTATGGATTTATAAACTTAAACTAATTATACTTTAATTTATCCAATGCTGTATTTGTGATCTAATAACTTGGAGACAAAACTTTTGAGTTTTTATTTTTATTTTTTTATAGATTAACGAAGAGTTTGGTTATATTACAAATGTTTTGAAAGTTAGATTTAATGCTCTATAGAATGGACACTCTAAAAAAAGTTTTTTTCATCTTCTATTTTATTTGTCTCACATAGTTTATAGTTTCTTTCCTACCAAAATGTTAAATATATCTCATCCATTGCATAGTTTTGCTACAATTTTCATGGAAGTTTGTTCTTATCTTGGCAATTATTTATTTTCTTTAGTGTGCTGGCAACAATGAAAAGAGAGTTTTGGTCTTCTAATTTGTATTTGTGATTTATTAACTCAACTCTCTTATTTTCAATGTTCCAAACTTTTAATTGTTTTAAGTTTTCTTTTTAAATTTAGTTACCATAATGCTTTTAACTATATTGTTATTTTAGAAAGTATCCTTCTCCACTATCCTCCAATGATTTAACCAAGAGACCCATTTTTAGTGTAATCTCTTATAGATAATTAGAGATTTCATTAATAATGATTGAAACAATGATGGAAAGTGCCTCATTCTTCATGGTTATATACCAAGTACCTGAACATAACCTTATTCTCAATAAAAGAAAGTTTAGCTAGAAGGATAAAGAAAGTTTAGGTAGAACGATAAAGTGAGTTGCAAAGTTATCTATAATAAATCAAAACCCTTGATAGGCAGAACCAAATATTGAAAACACCATCATAATACCACTTAATATGAGGTTTACTTGTAATCAGAGATACATAATTTGCAGAAAAAATCAAAGCTTTTGTACTAAATAGTTTTCTGAAATATTTCTTTGCAATGTGCCATGGATAAGAATGAAAGTTCAGACGACTTGAGTACTTGGAGCTTAATATTGCACTGAAGAGATGACTGCTTCTGCATGTCATGGCCTATACTTCAAAAGCGCTTCAAACTCAAACGGCTGTTGTTGCAGATGCCTTTGGAGATGCAGCAAGTTGTGTTTGGCAGCCATTGGATGTACACTCGTTAGTAGGGCTTCTCATGAAACAGGTAGTCTAGTTCCTGTTGAGTTCGTTGCAGTCTCTACAGTGTCTGCTAAGTACTGGTTCTTTTTCATTGTTTCGTTGTGTAATATATTAGTTATCCCTTGGTATTGTAGTTAGTCTTTGAATTTTGAGGACATTTGGCTATTCAGAATGTCTGAATAGTCATAATCAAAGTAGCACTTCATATATATGTTTGTCACCAACATCATGACAAATAATGTTAAAGCCATTGGAATTTTTTCATGAAAAAATGAAATTGGCCTTTGAAGAAATTTCTCAGGAAAATATGATATTGGCCTTGAACATTTCCTCAATTATAAAATAATTTACTCTTGTGGGTTAGTGAGGACAGTTTTTCATGCGGCTACGTTAACTTGTTATATGACACCTATGGATATAAAATGTGGATGGCGAGTTGATTTTCTTTTAAGGAATATATGCATTGTTGTGTGATATGCCATATATTTAGGATATAGGCTTTAGCTAGTATGCTTAGTTTGTGGTGAATGTTTGAAATTTGTAAATATTTTGAGAAATAAGGGATTGGAATATGAAATGGAGTTCTTTCCTCTTACGAATATCCTTAATTTGGCTAAGCATTTTCAAAGTTACTCTAAAAAGAAATATCTAAATTTATAATATAGGTTCACATAAAAATCATTATAGAGAATTAAATTTCAGAGCAGATGTAAACACGCTCTTTTTCTTTATACAGGTATGTACAGGTTAAGGGAAGAGAAGGTGGGAAATTTTTCCAGTCATCTCCATATCTATTTATGCTTATACCGTCTGGTCTAATGAGGTCAGCTTTAGAATATGGTTGAGAAATTTATTGTTTTTATCTGAATATATTTTTTTTCGCAGAGCCTCATTGCCATTTCTCTTTGGCAGTGTTGCACATATAGTTTCGGGGAATATATGGCTGAAGGCCAATGAAAAAACTTATTGGAAAGATTAGGGAAAATAAAACCAATTTTTCAATAACAATATACTTGGATCTAAGTAACTTAACTTGGAAAGAAACGGAAAAATCAACAACCAGAAAAATTAGAGAAGAATCGAAAATGTTAAGAGACATCGGAAATCTTTGCAATGCTGTATTTTTGGGGGATCGTTGCAGTTTTCCTGTTTTATTATTATTGTTATATTCACATAGACCAATATTTGCATGTTCTCGAAAATGCTAAGAGACATCGGAAATCTTTGCAATGCTGTATTTTTGGGGGATCACTACAGTTTTCCTGTTTTATTATTATTGTTATATTCACATAGACCAATATCTGTATGTTCCAAAGCAGATACATGTGTATATTTGACATGTCTGGGAAAGAGGCTCATAACAACAGTGCAACTTTCTATGCTCCTCTATTGTGTTTTTATTGCACTACATGTGACTGAAAAAGATGAGAATGGCACTCCATTTGCAGTAACGTATAGAACTATTGAAATGAACAGAGACAAAAGTAGAAGGGGCATAGTTGTTAGAATGATTAGAGATAATACAGAAGTGGAGGAAACAACTGAAAATATTTTCACTCTAGCCCTGCAGCTGAAAACAGAAGAACACAAAAATGGGACATGGTGTTCGAGGTGTTGACCAGCGTGGAAGGCTTTTTTAAAAACCCTGAGCAGCTCATTCGGGAGGAGGTAATGCCCAACCAAAAGCTGCAAAAGATATCCTACGTCGCCTCTTCCAAATCATTGGGAATATAACTGTCGACTCTCAGTTGATTACTGACTACATACTCTACCAATATGGCATCACCAATGGTGCGAGAGGGAAACAAAGGATTGGGTTGAGAAGGCAGTGGGCAGCCCAGAACCAAGGAGCACAGGCAACTGTTGATTAACCGAATCAGGAGGACAAGTGCGGTTCCAGATGGCATTTGGATACTCTGACAATGCTCAAGGAGACTTCCTATCTGAACGTACTATGCATAAACATTCTCTTTGGATGATCTTAGTTTTTTTTTTCACATAAAAAAAGAAAATTTTATTGAAGCATATGGAAAAAAAATAAGTACATGGACCCATTTTGGACTATAAAACAATATTTAGCATGCTGCAGAGCATTTAATGCGGCTCTTGATGACAGTTGGGTCTGGAGCAACTCAAGATCTAACGAACATCATGCTTCTTGTAGCTGCATTAAATGCTCTGCAACAGGCTAAATATTGTTTTAACAAAAAAATAGCCATTCCATAGACCAGGGCTCATCAAAAGCCAAAGCTTGAACCCCACAACACATAAACACCAAAGCTATGAAACTCTTTTCAAAGAAACGGAGTCATTTGTTCAAAGTTCAAAGAAGTAAAAACCTTGAGCCTTCAGAAGAGTCATTTTAGACATCATGTAAGCTAACTGATTTTGCTTCCTATAAACATGTGAAGGAAATATTTTTGAAGCTATTGATTAGCAGCTTAGTCTGTTTAAAGTAAGCCCAGAGGTGAAGAATTTTGATTCCATGAATATCACATCCCAATCTATAATCACTTTAGAATGATACTATCCAGACCAAGGCTATGAAAAAAATGTTAAAAAAGCCATAATAAAAGAAACTCATCCTTAGTATTTGAGCCAAAAACCTCATCTCATCCAAAGCTTATGAAATCTATCCTGATCTAAGTTTTAAGATATGCACTAGCAGATTTGGAAAAAGAAAGATAATTACTGCAATATCTGTCGAGACTAATAAGACCTCGTATCAAATTAAAATGTCATATTCTTATCCGGTTGGATGTAAATGCAATATGATACAAAACACCTTGATTCTACTCGAAAAAATATATTTACTTAAAATCACGAAAATGCAACTCAAACCAAGGAAACAAGTTGGAAACAAGCGGTAGATTGTTATGGAATTGTTCTTTGCGCCAATGTTGATAGTTTGCCATTACCAAAGTGAGGTAGATATATAATTATAGGGTAACGAATTAACCAACAAAACGATCAATGCCCGTGACTGTGAACACATATATGGCGATACTAAGAACTCATCATAAAAGCATGGTGAGTTCTAATAAAGCATCTTGTTCATCACTGCTAAAGTAAGGGTGTTTTGTTGGCCATTACTACTGCAAGGGTGAGATTATTCTTAATGGTTTATAGTCACAACTTGGTAACTACTAGATTATGGCCTCCTTGTTGGCATCTTCTAGGTTAAGGAAACTATCTCAAGGATAGAACAGGCACTTGCTAGACACTTTGAAATCAGGGACATCAATACTCGTGCTTGGTTATAATTGTGGATAGTGCTTGGTTATAATTGTGAATGTAGTTCATCCACCCAACTCATCATCCTCAAATTCTGTCGGCTGAGTCTCCACACTCCATTTCTCATCATCCTCAAATTCTGTCGGCTGACTCTCTACAGTCAATTTTGAGGAAGGATCAATATCTTTCAAAGAATTGTTTTTCCTTTTCTTTCCTCGTCTTTAATCTACCCCGACCTGGAATTATGCGTTGGTCCCGCAAACCGGTTTAGGCTTTGAACCGGCCGGCCTTCCAGTCCGGTTCACCCACCGATTTAAGGTCGCCCAGGTGTCTACTGGTCCGCTCCAGTGGTTCTTATAACGTTGACACCAGCCAGTTTTTCTAAGGCGAAGAATTGGAAGCCTCTCTATCCTATATTGAGATAGAACTGTGTGGGGAATCCCTTCTTTGGCACTCGGTATATACTAAACTCTAGAAGTTTGTATCCCATTTTACAATTTAAAACAATATCCCCAATTATGTTCTTCCTGCTCTGTTTGTTTTCCTAAAGAGTGATGATTTGTTTGCAGACCTCTTAAGTCGTTCGAAGTTCTGTTCTGATGAGTTTTGTTTCATATGCAGGTATATGCATTATTGAACATGATTGAAAGCAAATTAGAAGCTCAAAGTGTTGAGCTCTACCTCAGAGGCTCAGATATTCTTGAACCAATTTGACAACAAACTGGAAGTTTAGTTTTGGACTCTAAAATAGTTCATTGTTTGATGGTTGAATTCGCAGTGTCAGAACTCTGCATTAATAATCAATAAGATATGTAAAAGTTAGAGAGAATTACAGGTTTGTGCACGGCTAGTGCTTCCATTTGTCAATTATTCTCTGACTGAATACTAAGGTTGACAGGCTAAATTATGGATCAGAAAGTGAGATGGATGACGAAGCAGTAAACAGTGAAACTTGCAAATGATTTGGGGTCAAGTAAATTGAGCATCTATTCGAAGTGCTGTGAAACTTCATGAAATAGACTTTGCAGCTTGCGAAAGTTGAAGGCCTATACTCCGGATGCATCATCTTCCATGACTTTGGTTTGCAGCGTAGTCCTTTAATTTTTTCTTATTTAGCATCATTATGTAGTGCATTCATATGACATTGAAAGAATATAGGCTCTCATTCCAGCCAGGGTAAGAATTAGTCTGCTTGCATTTACAGTGAACTTGACATGAGCCCAGTAGTTTAGACAGTTTAGTTTTTTAAATCTTTGTATCATTGTCTATAGAAATAATGTCCTTGATCTGGAAGTCCAAACTGGGCCATAAGCTGGCAATATTTCGGCCCATAGCTATTTTTCTTCATTTCTATGCAGAAAATAGCTTCTTAAATTTATATCGTGGCCCAAGTTATTTCTTCCAACTTTTACCAATGTTTCTACTATACCCTCTGTGTGTATGCAGTCAGTGCCCCCACACTACACATTTTCCGTCATGGATTCTGTATAATTTTTTAACACACAAGAGTATTGCAAAGAAAATCTTCCTCTGGATATGCATCTTGGTCATAGGACTGTCTTCTAGTTTGTCCTTAATCCAAGATTATGTGAGAGGGTCAGATATTTTGTATTTAGTTTAGGAAGAATTCCATTGAATTGGTGGTGGAAAATAATTGTGAACATACTTAATTATTATATCTTATTTGTTGGTAGAAAGCATTACCAACAGAGGCTTTGATTTGTCCTAAGCATAGCAAAGAATAGTATTTCTGCACAGCTGTTTCATATTGTAACTATTTGGGGTAAGGTGCCTGTTTTGGTTGGATGCAGTTAAAAGGACACTTGAATAGGTCAAAGTGTTAACAGGGATTATAGAACATTGAGGAAACAAAGGAGAACGGAGCAGGAGGGAAATGTTCATCGGAGGGAGTAAAAGTAACATAACTTTCAGAACTTGTGTTCGTAGTTATCAAATATGGGGGTTTTATGTTTGAAAAGTGTCAATGTGCGGTGCAATAGTCTTCTGGTATCTGTCTAGCTCAGGTTGCCTGGATAGCTTTTATCTGTTCTTCCGGTCCAATAATATTTTTTGAGCTGTCAAAGCCATTTGGTTGGCTTCTAAGAACCTTAAATTGGTAGTTATAGGTTGTCAATACAAGTATTTGTAGTTTCTATCTTGGAAGATAAAAGGATGCATCCCTACAGAGAAGGCTAAAATAGTGCATGTTTACATCCATGGTCTGGCTAAAATGGTGGTGGAAATATAATGAACAAATCCAGTAGTTTTCTTTGTGAAAGAACGTTGTCAATCCCAATAATTTTTCATTTCTTCAGATTAAGTAATGATGTATTTATTGTGAAGTTGCAGATACTCCAATCAAGAATTGAAGCAATAACCAGATTCTATGAATCCATCTTACTGAAGTTGAGGGTGGAAGAAATGGTGACAATAATATTTATGATGCAGGGTAGTATCCACATGAAGTTGGTGAATAACCTAATTCAGATTTATTCTGTACTTTCCACTTCAAAAATTTATTCGAATGTTATCGAGTATTGATTACTTTGCAACATTTACCTGTCTTCAACTTTGGTGATATTTTGATGATTCCTTTCTGCAGGGCTTTTAGTTGGTAGAAGCCAAAATAGAAATTCCATGGGTATTAAAAATAAGACAACAAAGGATGGAAACGTCAAGGTCAGCAAAGTGAGTTTGGATAGAGCGCTACTAAAAACTGATGGGGACAAAGAAGGAAAATTCAGAAACAGGGGAGGGGTTTCTAGAAAGAATTAGTGAAAGTTTTGCAGATAAGATCTCATGCCAGAAGAGGATGGGCACCGGAGGAACTATACATTCAAATAAGGATAAAACAAGGAAAATTCAGAAACAGGGGAGGGATCTCTAAAATGCATTATTGTAAAAGTTTTGCAGATACATGTCAGAAGGGGAAGGGCGCAGGAGGAACTACACATTGAAATATAAGAGGAGAAAAACAAGCAAGTAGAACAGTTAGATGTGAACCAAGTGAGACTAGTAATATATATGATTTCTTGGTTGATTATACGAAGTCAAACAGCACTTAGAAGTGCACTGTTGGCCATCTCTGAAAGCCAGTTTAAATCTATGATGTCTTCTACTGAATGTTATACAATCTTATTAAAGCATGCATGCGATATATTTCGATGCATTGTTGAACTTATGCCACTGTAAGTCATGATGAAGGTTTATCTTTGATCTGGATGCCATCAAGTTTTTCAAAGCAACACTGGAGATCTTTTTTGATTTGTGTATGTTAGGTCTATCATGCAATAGTGTATCTATAGCTTGCGGAGGGAAACGGATTACAAGGTGGTGCACCAACTCCGTGGTGTAATACGTCCATGCAATCTTTGAAATTCTGAGTTTAGTTTAGTTTTGGTACCTGAACTTGAAGATAAAGTTTTGCAGTTTAAAAGGTGTATTTGATTTCTTGCGACCACTTCCAGACACAAGCTTGTTATAAGACTTTTGCTGCTTGCTGAGTTGGTCGTGTTGTTGTCAATAGTGGCTTCCTGAGTTGGTGAAAGTAGGGAACTACTAAAACTCCCACCAGTGTTTCTCACCTAGGGAAATCTCAAGCTTGTGGTCTTGCATGCAACAATGGTTGACACCCATAAGCAAGTCCTCCCATAAGCATTCACTTAAAAATAAACTGGTCACTTTGGGCAAGATAAAAGAATTCACATAGTTGCTCACTATGTGATATCAAGATGATTGGAAATGGTGGAAATGGAGTTTATTAAAGCATATGACGATAATTCTTGGGTGTATGTTTTTGGAGCAAGAGAATTTATGTTGATGATGTTTTTCAAGATTATCTTTATGAAATATTTTTTTGAAGATATGTAATTAGAATAATCATTTCACCATCTTTATGTTCATGGTTATCTTGTTTGTACATTTTGTATATAAGTGATGTCCTTGTAAGTTCACTATGTATTTTTAAATTGCACTATTATTTTTTCATTATGAGTTCTTGTAAGTTCATTATATGTTTCTAAATTGTACTACCATTTTTTCATAGTGTCGGCCATTGTAGTAGTGATATTGATACCATGTAGGCCCTAAGCCTCATGAAATGAGCAAACGACAAGCAAGATTGAGACTTTATCTTACTCTATTTTTAGTGAGACATTAAATTGTTGTTTGTGTTGGGCTATATATCGGTTCCTCTTTGAACAAACTTATTTCTAAGCTTTCTCGAGCAACAATTTTGCATTATGAAGGAGGCCACGTTGGTATCTCTATTGTCCATTTGCATTATGAAGGAGGCCATCTTAGTATCTCTAATGTCTTTTTCTTTTTTTCATATACCTAGTTCTCTCCTTTTTTGAATGAGTTCTCTCCTTTGTTTTTATCATTCTCTTTAATGTCCAACATTTCTCTTTTCTTTTTTTGTATTGCCTACAATCTTCTTTGAGTCGCATATGTAATGCTCCCATGACAAACCTTAATGTTGTAAACTTTAAAAGGAATTCGTACTTGAACTTCATTTCCATTTTACATGTGTTTTTTAATTGTCACATATGTGAATTTTAAACTAAAATGGTGTTCCATGTATTATATGGAAAGATTTTATTTATGTCAAAATATGATTTTTTATTGCGGAGATGGTGTTATTGTTTCCATCAATGTATAATCTAGGGTAAGATGTATATGCTTTCTATCTTAGTAAATCCTTTACTAATGAAACTCTAGGGTAAGATGTGCTTGCTTTCTATCTTAGTAAATCTTGTACTAATGCAATTCTTGGGTGTTGAAACTTTTGCAAGCTTAGTTTTGAGGGCCTTGGGTGTTGAAATTAAGAACATGCTTGTTATGTCTTGATATAGGTCATGGATGGCTCATTTTCAGATTGAGTATGTATTTTTGAATTGGCAATAGCAATAGTGGTGATAACAACCATTTTTTCAACTTAAAAATAAAATAAAAAATGGAAACTGAGAATGCATAGTAAATATGTAATCATTTTGCTAAGAATTTTGTTGTAATTTAAAAATAGTATCCTCTATCATATCAAATGCATATTAAAGGATTTCAAAATATATTATTATTTTTCAATTAAATAATATTTTAAATTGTAACAAAAAACTATTGGTAAAATGCTAATTAATATTGATATTTTGTATGTTAAATTAAGAATTAAAGATGATAGATGGTCGAGTCAATCTTGGATAAATAAGAATCTAAATATTTGGATTAGGGGTGTTTGGTTCCATGGTAGATTTTGTAACCATCACCTCCTTTAGGCTTTGTCACACTTTAAGATGTCCTAGATGAGATTTGATCTTGGGGTGTATTATGTTTGAGTGGTTCCTAATATGTAAACAAAGAGATGGTGGGCCACATAAGTATCTTTTTAGTTTGCAAATATTTGGAGTAGGGAAGTAATCAAGTCTCCAGAAAGTCGAGGATACTTATTTTTTCCCTTGTATGGGAGATGGTGAGAGGAATTGGAGGATACTTGTCATGATTAGATGTTTGGTTCCATAGTAGCCTATGTAGCCACCACCACCACTTTTAGGGTTTCTCATACCTTTGTGTTAGATTAGAATTGATCATAGGTTACTATGTTGAGTACTCATAGTTTAAAGGTGCATTTTTCAATAAGCAATTGAAGAGATGGTGGGGTTGTGTTACTATATTTTTGGTTTGATTTTAGCATGGTACAATTAACAATTATTTTGTAACCACCATAGCATAGAATTATTTTTCCAAATATTCATTAAATAAGAATTGAATATAAATACATTTCCACCTCTTGCTATGGCCAAGGCTTAACATTCTCCAAGAGGTTATAAATCCAATTAAACTCTATTACTGGATTCCCTTCGACAAATTATAGATTACACTCCCCAAATGCAAGAAAATTTGGACCCCACTAAAATCCCTATATAAGAGAATGTTGATGCTATTTGCAAGGAATTAGGAGGATACAAACTAGTTTTTTCTAGCTTGGTTGGGATTGAATAATCCATGGTGCAAATAAATTAACCACATAACAACAATCTTGTTAGATCCCATGGAAACATTGGATAATACTTTATATGTGTTATAATCTTAGTTATATGGATCATAATTTATCAAAATCCATTAGTGACTTTCTTATTTTTATATGAAGCATACGTTGCAAGAGGGAAAGTTGTTAAAAACACCTTAGAAATATTATAGCACTAATCCTACCATTTAATTATAAGGTAAATACATTGACGTTGAGTCATGGTTCTATAATTTGAATTAGAGTTTCTCTATATATTGAAAAAAATGTGGCATTGCAAACATCACAAGAAGGAATCTTTGAAGAAATATTGGGTGTTTTCTTGATCTATGTTGGCATCATTGGTAATTTATCTTGCATAATTACACAATTAAAATGATCTATAAATCATGCTTACTTATCTTTAACATTTTAGGAAACAAAGTTTTTTAGTGTCATTTCACCTAAAACTTAAGTATGATGACCATAATGGGGGTATATGGGTTTGAATGTATATGTAATGAGGTTAAATGTATAGGTAATAGGGGTTAGATTGATAGGGGGCTTGCATGTGGAATGCATGAGAATAATTTTTATATATAGAAGTCAACAAAGTCATCATTGTATAAATGTATAAATGGACACATGATTTGGTTATTTGGATTTACTTAGGTTATTTAGAGAAGGTTCTCCTAGTGAATAAGAACTTATTGTGTAGCTCATCATTATTATCACTTTGATATCTATATTCCACATTCATATTACGTGTACATTGTAAGCATTGGTTTATCATGCTACTTTTGGTTTTAGGTTCATAAAATTAGAGTCAATAGGATCATTATTGCATAGAAGGACTTATGCTTTGTTATATGAATTCCCCTGGTTTATTTAGAGGAGGTTCTAATAATGAAGGACTTATTATGTAATTTTGTGTACATTGGTATATATTGGATTTATCATGTTTTTTTAAGTATTGGGTTCATAACATTGAGTTTATGAAAATAAGTTGTTATTAGAAGAGGTTCCTTTACTTCCATGGATACCTCACACAAAAACAATGATATGCATCTTAAGGAAATGGGGTTAATGATTCTATTGGAATATGTTGTCGCGCACTTCAAACAAGACCTCTCTATGAACTGGAACTTTAGTTATTTTTGTGTATGTGTGATATAGTCACTAACCATTTTCTTATTATTGTGTATGAGTAATATAGTCACTAGCCATGTTGTTAGTTATACAAGCAACAATATTTTTGTTCACAAATTCTTCCTCTTAACTTGTCATGAGGTGTAGCTTGATCTCTTATGAGTACTTCTAATACCAAGAGTAGATAAATAATGTTATGGTGTTGTTGATGACCTTGCCCAATATAATTGAATTTGTAAAAACATGTTTGGGGTTTTAAAAGCATCTCTACAAAAAATACAAACCATAAATATGAGATAATTATTAATGGAATTTTGCTATAGAATCTTTTTAAAATTCGTAAAAACATGTTTTTTGTGTAATTAGAGAATTTGCTCGAGTGTTTTTCCGTAAGGAGTTTTTCACAACATTGATACTCTTTCTCATAAATAATTTAAATGATTCACATATACTAATATATCCATTTATAGGAATATTTGCCTCACCATATACACTCCAAGATAAATAGCATGTTCTTAAAAAGTTTCCTTCTAAGCCAAGGAAACATTATCTATATAAGGCTATCCAAATCCAAAGGATACTATTAGTCCCAACCATGGCACATAACAACAATGACTTTATCAATTTCCAAGTAAACATTCATGATTGCAATATTTAGTTATCCCCATACTCATTTTTGGAGTGTTTTGAACTTCCTATCAAGGATGTGCATATGTTCTACTTGAAACTCACCCTTTGGATTCACTTGAATCAAAGAACAATCAATAACTTGATTCGGGTTAGGAACACTCTTTTTCAACAAAGAAACATGAAAATTGTAAGCACCCTAAGAGTGGATAGTGATGCAAGCTTGTATGCAACCGCCCTAATTCTCTATAAAATATCAAATGGATTAAAATATATAGGTGACCTCTTATAGCAATTCCTAAGCTTGAAAGAGTTAATATTAGGCTTAACCTTGAGGACCATTCCACAAAAACAAACTCCTAAAATTTATGAGCACCTACATAAATATTTTGATATACCTAACTTACCTTCAAATGTTATGCATTTCAGAAATTTGTTATTCTATACCCTTGAGCTTATATCCAAATCAAAACTTAGTTAGCTATATCGTTCCAACCCAAGGAAGTGTCACATGTTTTCCCAAATAATGTCTCAAATGGAGCCCTAAGTGGTGCACATTGCATGAAAGCCAATAATATATGCAAATTCATCTAGGTAGAGGTACTCTACCCATTTAGAATATTTATCCATGTCATTGAAGAGTTTGCTAAACTTGTGTAAGAAAAACAATACCATTATAATCTGAAACACGAGAAATAAAAATGGCACACACACAGTACATAGAGATTTACCTTGAAAACCCTTACTAGGAAAATTAACCTAACTAAGAGTTGATATCGATATATATTATCTTCACCATTTATAATATAATATTATAACATCGAAAACTCTAATACATTAACCCATATTATATCACAACCCTAAATCCTTTATCAGAATCAGTTTACAATGTGTTGAAATCGTTGGTTGAAATAACACAAACCAAAGAATTATTTTCCTTAGGGGATTTTCCTTGAAACCATTGCATGGGGTACAAGCTACTTCCCCACCCATGCCCCCCCCATTGGATAAGGAGGAGACAAGCTCCATAAACCCCATTGCGATGTGAATACGTCTACTTGAAAAAAATGCAACACATATCCAACATTCTCCCACTTGTTGAATACTTTGCAGAAAAATGGGCATAGGGGGAAGAAATTTATATAGTTAGATACTAGGTACAACAACAACCATTGATTCTCTACAACAATATACACCTTCATTACTAATAAATTTTTTCAATGAATCTAAAACATTCTTCAAGGCATCAACCTTCTCTAGTAATAATTTATTGTTTTCAACTAAGTCTCTAACAAAATGGTATTTCACATCAATATGCTTTGTCTTGTAATGATAAGAACAATCTTTTGCTTCAAAAATTACACTTGAGCTATCACAACCTTTCTCACAGTTTTTTGAACAAAACCAATACCAAAACACAATCTTTGCAACCATACAACCCCCTTACTTCCATGAGTGGTTGTTGTGTACTCAACTTCTGTAGTCGACAATGAAACTACAAGATGCCTCTTACTCATCCAACTGATTTCTCCACCAAATAAGTTAGAAACATAACCACCAGTAAATATTATGCGTTCAATATATCCAACCCAATTTGCATCAACAAATCCATATACATATATCTCCTTGTGAGGTCCAAGTCTTCCTTGGTAGTAGATTGCGTAATCTTAAGTACCGCACAAATATCGGAAGACCCTCTTTATAGTTGCCAATGTTATTTCCCTTGTTTTGAAATATACCTACTCAAAACTCCCATTGCATGGGAAATGCCTAATCTAGCATTGACCATAGCATACATCAGTTTCTAACAACACTAGCAAAGAGAACATGGGACATGTGTTCTACATCTTCTTGAGTATTGAGACTTTGATCTATAGATAACTTTGCACTTATAGGAATCAAGAGTGTTTACATTCCTACATATTAAATCTATGTAGTATTATCTCAAGATGATTCCTTTGAGTAAAGAAGAGTTTCTTATTTTCTCTATTTCATTTAATTCCATGCCCAAAATAAAATTTGCAGCACTAAGATATTTCATATCAAAATTAAAAGACAATTGAGATTTAATATCATGAATGATTTCCTTTTTTATTCCAATCAACAACTGTTATCATTAACATACAAAACCACATAAATAAAATGGTCATGGACCTACTTGGAATACACAGTGTGATCAACTTTGCTTCTTGAGAAACAAAGTCTCAATACATAAGTATTAAACTTTTGATACCACAATCTTGGTGGTTCTTTCAATCATCATAGGAACTTTTTTAGCTTACAACCAACTCCTTATTTCCCTTAATTGCAAAACCTTGTGGTTGTTTCATACATTTTTCTTCTTCAATATCACCATGAATGAATGTTGTCTTCACATCCATATTCTCTACTTCAAGACCGAAATCACCAATAATAGATAAAAGAAATATAATAGAAGTTAATTTGGCAACAAGAGGAAAAATCTCACCAAAATCAATTCCCTCCACCTAGGAATATACCTTTGCTATTAAGTGAGATTTGTACTTCTCTACCTAACCATTTGTGTTCAATTTCTTCTTAAACACCCATTTGCTACCAATATGTTTTCTTTTACTCAATAACTCAACTAGATCAAGTCTTATTTTTATCAAAGGCACCCATTTATTCAACCATGGACTTCTTTCAAAATTTACTACCCTATGAATCAATTTCCTTCATAATAGCTATAATATCATCATCAATAATAGATTAAAAAAAAGTAGAATAAACGTAGGTGGAATATATCTTTATGTTTTCCTTCTTTTCCAAACTAAAGTCCTCAAGACTAGAGTAACATTATTTTTATCTGGATTGGACTTCCTATTTGGAAACAACTTTAAACTCTCTAAATACAACATCTTGATTGTAAACTTCCTTCTTACTTAATGGGATCCAAAGCTTATAACCTTTTATACCATCTTTACTATGAATAAAAGATACTTTTTAAATTGTATTATCCAACTTACTTCTATTTTCCTTTGGAACATGCACATAAGCACTAGAACCAAAAAAATCTAAAAATGTTTAAGAGAGGGTCTTTTTAATAGTCCATGCCTCATGCATAAGTTTGACAACTATTTTCAATGTAGGTGATCAATTTATCAAGTATGATACAATATCCAATACCTCTATGCAAAATTCCCACATGAACCATGTACCACTGAGCATACTTCTTGCATTTTCCATTAGTGTCATGTTCATTCTTTTTGCAACTCCATTATGTCCAGGTGTGTATGGAGTACTCTTTTTCCTTTCCATTCTACACTTCTTATAGATATAATCAAACTCATATACACATAATTCACCATTATATGTCCTCGACACCTTTCTTTTATTCTCTATTTAGTTTTTCCCAAGAGCCTTAAACTCTTTAAATTTCCTAAACACCTTAATTTTCTTTCAAAAGTGATATACCCTTCCGTTCCTTGAGAAATCATTGATAAATGAAATATAATACACATATTTACCTAGTGATGGAACATGAACAAGTCCAAACACATCACCATGTATTAACTCCAAGATTCTTTTTTCTCTTATAGCACCAGATGAGAATTGTTCTTTTAGCACTAGATAGGAATCGCACCTGGTTTTTTATCATATATACAATGTTTATACAAATTAAAATATAATGAACAATTAAATACTTTCAACCATACCTCTACCTTGTAATGCTCAAATGTATTTCTCTCTAATATGTCCTAGTCTTTGATTCCATAGCATTATTTTCTCTCCAAGGACAATAGGGGTCTTATATTATTCATTACTATACTTAAGAACAATAGAATGGTTGCACCCATCATAAAAAGTGTTTCCCAATAGATTTAATAGAGTTCCAATATGAACTCCCCTCATCAACTCCAAGATCCATAAAGACATCTTAAAATCACCAACAATTACGCTAGTTTCCATTGACAATGATGATATGATTATGTCATTGTGGAGATGACACAAATGATGATGATATGATTATGATGATGGCAATGATAACAATGTTGTTGATGATGATGACAATGATGATGATGAGAATGATCATAGTGATGATGATGATGGAAATGATATCATTGACTATAGTGATTATCTTGGAAATGATGATATTGATGCTCACTATAGTCATCATCATAACGATGATGACAATGCTGATGACTATCATCATCATCACCATTATTTGCATAATCATCAATTTCCTGAAAAAGGACTCCACATAATCCTTTGAGATCAAAGCAACCCCTTTCTTTATGACAAGACCACTAAGAAACAATCACCATAGTATTTATCAACTATGCCACTGCCTAGTACCAGGTTGCAACACCTAGATCACATGCATTATTCCATGTGTTCGATGTCATGGGATACTGCAATATTATCGATTTCCATTGTATCATTGACTATCACCCACAGTAGGGATATATATATATATAAGAAATTCATTTGCATTTTAACAAGTTTCAATTTTGGTGCCAAAATTTGACTTAGAGAAGAAAATTGAGTTAGATTTAAGGATTTTATAAAAAAAAAATTTGATGTGCAGAGCAGGAAATCAAAAGTTCATGTGAGAATATTTTTAATCTTGATTTAGATTTTTTATCTTTCTCCAGGTTGCAACACTAGGAAACATTCTACATACATTTTCCTAGAAGGGTCATGAGAATTGAGCAATGGCTCCAGCGTAGCCTTGATTAGTCAAGAGAAGTGACTAAGAGTGAGTAAGACTTGAGGTTATTATAATTAATTAGTCATGAAAGTTTCTAATATTGAATAAGGCTTGAGGTCACATTGTGTACTCTATGAAGGAGTGTTCCATTAAAGAGTGATCTATTCTAGGTTAGATTGAGTTGACTTGTTTATTTGATAGGGGATTTCATCCCTTAATGAAATATGCAAAGTCTAATCTAATGTTGAATTTGAAATGTGATCTAAGAAATGTCTGGGAATTCTTAGAGTGGGGTCAAAACAACATTACATCTCTATGTGAATAGACATGCATGTGAGGAGATGAACATAAAAAAAATAACTTTTCTACGATGAAGAAATAACCAAGAAGTCAAGTAAACCATCATGAATAAGTCCCAGATAGCATTTAAGAATCCTCAAGAAGGATGGAAGACTAGAATTGCAAGTCATTCTTGAAGATAAAACAAATATGAAGATCAAAATAGAAATTTAGCCTCACCAAAAGTACAAGTCGGCCCCAAGAGGTGAAATTCAAGAGAACTGAAGAATATAAATAAACTGCTCACACATCTCATTTGTTCACTCATCATCACACATCATCTTCTCTCTCCTAGTTCATAATTTTAGCCAAGTGTAACAAAGGTCAAAGGAGTATTTTTTAGAGTTCTTATTTTGTTTAGAAGTTTCTCCATCCTTAATAGGGTTTCTTGTGAGGAAGGGAGAACCTCTTATGTGTTAGGGTTTCTCTTCAAGAATGGTATTGTAATTGAATTGGATTGATTTATTCTAAGAAAAGTTTACTGAGTTTTCTCCCTATTGGGTTACCCAGGAGTTATAGCCTAAAATGGCACATCTCTTCCTGTGAACACTTTCCCATGATTCTGTCGCATGTCGACACTTCCATGACGAGACTTCATGAAAGTCACTGAAAAACACCTAGATTGGAGGATCCATATATGGTGTTATGTAACTCCGTTTAACCTCTTCTCTAGACCGTTTGAAATCTATCTGAGTAAGGAACAACTTTGTAGAAGACTCCAAATCTTGAAAAATTCCCAGAAGTACGCTAAAAAAGATATTTGTTTACCTAACTGTGACTTTTCCTTCATGGTACCCGCGGTTGTACTTTTGTATTCACGACTTGTCCTGAGTTTGACCCACGGATACCCTATGATATTCACAACTCTTATGCAGTTGAACTTGTGAATTCCTCTTGTATATCTGACTCTTGTTACTGCAACCTGCAATTTTAGCTTTGCATTCACGACTATTGTCACTGCAACTCGTGACTTTGTCCTGTACATGTAAAAAATGAATGTTTCTTGAATTTTGGGTAGTTTTGGTGGTTATGCAACTGAATCCTTCGGTTGTAAATACTTTGTCTTTTAACCTATCTCTTCAAAAATGTATAAACAGAGGGAGAGAGGTCCTTGAGAGGGGACTTGAATCTTTGCATTGTTATGCTGGAGGAATTGGGACTCTCACCCCCCCTCCCTTTTCCCTAGATATAATTTCCTTCTGTTGCAGAGCTTGGAGGCTGAGTTGCTTGGAGAAAGGAAGCATAAGAACTAGATTAAGGTTTCATGAGGTTCCTAGCTTGAGGAGAAACTAATATTTGTACTTCTTCCATGATTAATAAAGATGTGAGGATCTTCCTCTTCCAATCAATGTGTCTTGTATATTGAATCTATGATTATGATTATATGATGTTGTTTATCAGATTACGGTTTCATGTTTCATTGAACATAATCTCCTTTCATATAGTCTATTTGGTTTGAGGAAGGTTAAGTTTGTTTTGTAGGTCTCTTGAAGCAAGAGGAGCAGGAGGAGGATTGAAGGGCATCTTGGATCAACCTTCATTGGACTAAGGTATGAACCTATCTAATCTTTGAATCTTGTTTACATTTACTTGCAGAACTATATGCATTTGTCTTTCAACCCTAGTATGTTGATGGCCTCTTAACCCCTAGCCATAGGAACACTTTCCTATGGATGGGGGTTAAGAGGACTCCACATAATCCTTTGAGATCAAAGAAAACCCTTTCTTTATGACACGACCACTAAGAAACCATCACCCGAGTATTTATCAACTATTTCGCTGCCTAGTACCACGTTGCAACACCTAGATCACATGAATTATTCCATGTATTCGATGTCATGGGTTACTAAAATATTATTGATTTCCATTGTCTTTTTTACTATCACCCATCGTGGGGATATATAGATATATATTCTCCTAGAAGGGTCATGAGAATTGACCAATGGCTCCAACGTATCCTTGATTAGTCATGAGAAGTGACTAAGAGTAAGGCTTGAGGTCCTTATCCTTAATTAGTCATGAAAGTTGCTAAGAGTGAATAATTCTAGAGGTCACATTGTATACTCTATGAAGGAGTGCTCCATGAAAGAGTGATATATTCTAGGTTAGAGTGAGCTGACTTGTTTATTTAATAGGGGATTTCATCCCTTTATGAAATATACAAAGTCTAATCTAATGTTAAATTTGAAATGGGATCTAAGAAATGTTTGGGACTTCTTAGAGTGGGGTAAAAACAACATTATATATCTATGTGAATAGACATGCATGTGAGGAGATGAATATAGAACAATATAACTTTTCTATGATGAAGAAATAACCAAGAAGTCAAGTAAACCATTGAAGAAGTCCTAGATAGAATTTAAGAATCCTCTAGAAGGATGGAAGACTAGAAGTGCAAGTCATTCCTGAAGATAAAACAAAGATGCAGATAAAAACAACAATTCAGCCTCACCAAAAGTATAAGTCAGCCCCAAGAGGTGAAATTCAAGTGAACTGAAGAATATAAATAAACTGCTCACACATCTCATTTGTTCAGTCATCATCACACATCATCTTCTCTCTCCTAGTGCATAATTTCATCGTGTAACAAAGGTCAAAGGAGTATTTCTTAGGGTTCTTATTGTGTTTGTAAGATTCAACACACTTACTAGGGTTTCTTGTGAAGAAGGGAGAACCTCTTATGTGTTAGGGTTTCTCTTCAAGAATGGTATTGTAATTGAATTAGATTGATTTATTCTAAGAAAAGGTTACTGATTTTTCTGCCTATTGGGTTTCCTAGGTGTTATAGCCTAAAATGACACATCTCTTACTGTGACCACTTTCCCATGGTTCCATTTCATGTCGACACTTCATGAAAGTCACTGAAAAATCACCTATATTGGAGGAGACATATATGGATTTTTGTAACTCCATTTAACCTCTTCTCTGGACCATTTGAAATCTATCTGTCACGTCCCCAACCCTTACTCGGTGGAGAGGACGCAACAACATCTCTCAACCCGGGAAATCTAAGCCCCCATGAACATAATACATATATAAAAATGCATTGAACTTAAAGCATATAAATACACATGCATAATAAAATGTACATGATATATACAACGGAAGTAAATCATTCATTCAACACATTCATGCATTCAACATGTTCATGATAATTTCATAATAATTCATAAGCAAATACAGTTGCATAACTTAATTAAATAAGAATACTTATCTTTGGAGAAGATTGTCCTGCAACCAGCTATGTCTCTGCAACGTTCCACCCAACCATAGGCCAGTGTGATATTTAATATATTAGCAACACTGCCACCACCAAGCTGGGAATGATTTTCCCCAAGGAATAAGGAACACTAGAGACTTTCCCCATAGCCAAGGATACAATAAAACTCAGTCAATACAACACAATTGGGTTTATCAGACTTACATAGGTAGTGGTTTACACTTAGCCAAATTCACATGAGACACAACCAAGCCAACAGATGGGTTTATCAAGCTACCATCCAAGCCATCCTTCCAGTTGGGTTTATCAGGCTGCCAAGGAGGTGGAAAGACTGACTGCTAAGCTAGTGAGCTCAACCCCAGAGCTATGAACACCCACACTAGATCTAGCCTGATTTCTAAACAATTACACACCCAACACAAGGAAGCATTCCCTTCTCTGCTACACAGTCCCTCAGGCCATGCCTTCCCTTCCAGTGCTATTCAGGGCATGCAAAGAAAAAAAACAGCCTTCTAGATGGGTCTTTGAGGTTCTTTCACATACTAGGTTTATCAAGCAAGTCTAGACTCTATTTCCATTCCTTCAATCAATTTAGATGCCAAATGTGGATGCACACACGGTGATCTCAATCCTGGGATTTATCAAAATGTAGCAGACGCCGGGGATTACATACACACACAGAAATTTACGAATTTCTAAACATTGCCGGTGCCAGATCGACTGCTGCAAAATACCAAAACAAAAACGTTGTTGGTCTTTCAAATCAAAGGCACAAAATCAGATTCAGGGCATTCATGTTCAGGAAAATGACTAGCATACTGGAGAAAACATGAAAAGAAATAAATTCCGAGCAGGGAAAAATACGGTAAAACCAAAAATGCCGAATAGGATAAAATCCCCCAAGGGTCCAGACTCAGACTCGTTTTTTTCTTCCTTGCTGCTGCTTGAATTCTGAATTGGTTTTCCCAAAACATTTTTCCATTCCAAAATCGTGAGGGAAGGTGAAACGCTGCCGCATGAGGGAAAGGTGGTAGTTTTTGGTGTTTTCTTGCCCAAGAAAATTTAAAAACGTTTTTCCAGAAATGGTGCTCTGCTTATTTCGAATTGTTCCCCCCCCCCTTCCAATCCCCCAGTCCCTCATCCTTAGGAAAAATCATGCCCCCATCTCATTTAGTTGCATTGACATAGCCGACTATGGGTTTTTAATTAAAATTGCAAATTTAACATAATGTCCAATTTTTTAATGTTTAGCTAGCATAAAATACCATCGGCTCAACCTTAATTGCCGAAACATAAACACTAAATCAATGGTGGGGATTTTTCCTAGATCCACACCATGACTATTTAAATCATCATTATTTAAATGAAAACGGGGTCAAAACCAGGGTGTTACACTATCTGATAAAGGAACAACTTTACAGAAGATTCCAAATCCCGAAAATTCCCAGAAGTACCCTAAAATCGGTTTTTATTATTATTATCTAATCACGAATTTGGTACCCGCGATTATACTTTTGTATTCGCGACTTGTCCTGAGTTTGAATCGTGATTACCCTATGATATTTGTGACTCTTATTCATTTAAACCTATGAATTCCTCATAATCATAATATTCAATAGATTCAATATACAAGACACATTGATTGGAAGAGGAAGAGTATCACGTCTTTATTAATCATGGAAGAAGTAAAAACATTACCTTATCCTCAAGCTAGGAACCTCACCAAACCTTGATCTGGTTTTTTCCTTCTCTTCTCCAAGGAACTCAGCCTCCAAGCTCTGCAACATAAGGATATGATATCTAGGGCAAAGGTAGGGGGGTGAGAGTCCCAATTCCTCTAGCATAACAATGCAAATATTCAAGTCCCCTCACATGGACCTCTATCCATTTATTTATACATTTATGAAGAGATAGGGTCGAAAAAAGTAGTTACAACCGAAGGAATCAGTTGCATAACCACTAAAATTACCCAAAATTTGAGAAACATTCATTTTTTATCTGTACAGGACAAAGTCGCGAGTTGCAGTGGCAACAGTCCCAAATGAAAAGATGATACAAGAGAAATTTGTGGGTTCAACTATAAGAATCATGAATATCATAAGGTAACCATGGGTCAAACTCAGGACAAGTCGTGAATACAAAAGTATAACCTCGGGTACCATGAAGGCAAAGTCACGGTTAGGTTAAAAAAATCATTTTTATGGTACTTCTGGGAATTTTCTGGATTTGGAGTCTTCTACAAAGTTATTCCTTACTCATATAGATTTCAAACGGTCCATAGAAGAGGTTAAATGGAGTTACAGTCATCCATATATGGCTCCTCCAATCTAGGTGTTTTTTCAGTGACTTTCTTGAAGTGTCATCATGCGACAGAATCATGGGAAAGTGGGCACATGAAGAGATGTGTCATTTTAGGCTATAACACCAGGGTAAATTATTGTGTCTATTATGCATGGTTGTGTTTCTATGATCCTTTGTTTAGTTGCAATTTAAGCTGAAATTTTCAGTGTGCAATTACTCAATGAAAACTATGGGATGACATGAATGCTTGAAAATCATCGTGAAATAATTGTTAAGATATGGAAATAGGTTAAAATTAAACATGGTATCAAAGCAGTTTTGAAAGATAGCCATTGTTCATTTTTTTCCCTAAACTCCAAAAAATCGAGTATGAAAAAGCATGTCCGAAAAAAGGCTAAAAAAGTAGGGATGAAAAAGAAGGATGGATCTATTGGTGGAGCCAGTTTTCAATTTTGTATGATTTTAGAGAACCCCTTGTAAAATTGATTCATGGATTCTCAAGCATCTAGGAGAAACAAAATTATAGTGGGTAAATTCTCTTATCTTGCCTAGTTTATATGCTCACCTACAAAAATCCTCTTCACTCTAATGTCTGCAATTTCCTCCTCACAATGTTAACTTCTAGTTATTTGCTCCATTCGATATTTTGTTATGGATAAAACCACCTGAAGGATACACAATGTATGAATTTTGTATGCTAAATGAGTGATAGACTCCAGTGAGATGAGAGGATTAGTGAAAAGACAATTGACTTTACTTTTTTCCATAGAATGAAGTATTCTTACACTAGTCATAAAAATTATATCCATCCCATGCTTCCAACTACATAATAAGACTTTCTCACCAACATTAAGTTAAAGTTACATTGTTATCTTTAAAAAATCCAACATGGTATCAAAGAGTTGTCGAAAGAGACCATTGCAAAAAATTAGGGCATATAGGTTTGGACCCTTCTCTCCATATATTGTCTTGAAAATAGTTCTTTGGAAAATATCCCTAGTAGGGCCCACATTTCTATGGAGGAAAAATCCAGATTGGTGAAGTTTCAATTTTGACATAATTTTTGTTGGATCTTAGGAAATTAGGGTTTCAATTTTTGAGTTGTTATATCCACAAATTCTGAAGAAAATAAGAGCTACCGAAATCACCTAAGGAGGGTGCATCTCTCAGTACAATCATTTTTTACAAATTCAAAATTTCATTTTTGACCAAGGTACTGCTAGGGTTTCTAAGTTCGTTAGTCTCCAAACAAGATGGTTGGTGTTCTCATAGTATAAGGAAGATTGGAGAGAGTTTCAAACTTTTGAACTTATAAGAATAGGATGCTCATGCTCATAAATGAACATGATATCAAGGATCATATACTCAAAGATATTCCAGAGACGGAGGGAGCCCGAGAGAAAACAAGACTCTAGAAGAATGAAGCCACAACCATGAGGATTTTGATGGACTTAGTGAAAGATCATCTTGTGCCACGTATTGTAGGTCAGAACTCTGCTAAGACGATGTATGATGCCTTGAGTAAACTTAATGAGAATGAGAATTCTATCAGAATTTTGGCTTTAAAATACCAACTTGCTCAAGTAATGTTCACAAAGGATTATTTAGTTTCTTCTTATTTCTTGAAGATTTCTCAAATCAAACACAAACTTGCAGTTGTTGATGAAAGTGTCCTTGAAAGAGATCTTGTGTCGACATATATGGGTGGAGTTCCTCCAAAATGGAATCCATTTGTGAAAGGGTCATGTGCTCATGATCAATTACCTAGTTTTATCAAGTTTGGTTTGAATGTATCCAAGAAGAAATAAGGGAGCTTACCTCCACTATTAATGTAATTGTAACTTCAGAATGTATTCACTTGTATTTCTTATCTATTATAACCCGATGTTTATTTCGGGATGTACTTGTGTCATGTCATGCCCCGATGCTCCTATCAGAAGGATCTATATTGTAAACAAGTCATGTCAAGTCATTGTGGGTAACCCTCCTATTGTCTAAGGGTTAAAGTCCCCGCAGTTCCAGGGCACTAGGGTTATTAGACTCTCCTAGAGAGGTCGGCCCTAGTAGGGTTTTAGTCATGTCGGGATTAGTATAAATAGGGAGCTAGACTCTCTATTTAGGACACATCACACACACACTCAAGTGTAGCGCATAGTTGAGGAAGGAGAAGACACTGGGGCTAGATAGAAAGAAGGTTACTGCTGTCGGGAGATCACTTACTATTTTGGGTTTTACTTTGGTGCTGATTCTATCTTTGATGAATTTGCGGGGTTTTCTCCATTTATGGTTTCCCTGAGGAAAAACACTGTGTTCATTGTCTCTTGTGTTTGATTGCTGTGCTTGTTGTTCTCTCAGTTAAAGATCCTAATGTTATGCTAGCTTAATGATAAAAATCTAACATGGAATCAGAGCTAACGTGAGAAGAAGACACTGTGCAGTTGTGGGAAGTAGGGCTTCCTACTTTGTGGATATATCTCCACATATTCTCAACAAAATAAGGTTTGAATAACTCTCCTCCCTAGGGCGCATCTTTCTGTCGAAGCAGAATCCAATTCTGAGGTTTTTCAGTTTTGGACTCAACACTACTGCCGGAAATTAGGGCTTTTCACAGAAGAGGAATTTTTTAGTGAGCCCAGGCCTGGAATTATCTCCTCCATAAAATCGAAGTTAGGGATAAAATTCAAAGTGATTGGTTGGACAGAACTCTGGAAAAGCAAAACCCTAATTTGCTCCTGAACCAACTCTACAGGATTTTAGCTCCAAATCCTGGTCCGACATCTTGACTTAGTAAGATATAAATCTTTTGTATTTCCATTTGAGGTTCTTAGTTAAGATGTCTCATCATACCAAGCTTGATGAAAAGCTTAAGGGAGCTGATAACTTCCGAGATTGGAAGTATAGGATCTCCCTGGTCCTTGAAGAAAATGAGTTAGACTCCTATATCAGTGAGGAGGTTCTAGTTCCAGAGGGAGATGAGGCAAAGGCCTTACATAAGAAGAAGTTGGTCATGGCAAAGAGAATCATTGCTGATTCTATAAAGTATCACCTCATCCCACAGGTGTCCTCTCTCAAGATACCTAAATATATGTTTGATTTCCTAACCAAACTGTTTGAAGGGAAGAACATCAATCGGAAGATGACTCTAAGGAATCAGTTAAAGAATGTAAAGATCCAGAATACCGAGACCATCCAGTCTTACTTCACAAGGGCCTCTTAGATCAAAGAACAACTAGAAGCTGTAGATGAAGAAGTGGAGAATGCAGAAATTGTGATGACAACACTGAATGGCCTCCCTAGGTAATGGGATTCATTCATCCAAGGAATCTGTGCCAGAAAGAAGTTAGTTAAGTTCAACAGACTATGGGAAGAATGCTCTCAAGAAGAAGCTCGGATAGCAGCTCAAGAAGAGAATATGGGAAGTGAAGATCAAGCCCTCACAGTTCACTCCAAGAAAGGTAGAAGAAACTCTCATCACTCCAAAGGTAAGAACTTTCACCATAAAGATAACATTAGAAAGGACCTATCTAGATTGAGATGTTATACATGTGATGAAAGAGGACACTTTGCAAAATACTGTCCTAGAAACAAGATTAACTCTCATAAGAAGAAGGGAAACAAGAGAAGACATCATGCTCATGCTGCAGAGGATGATGAACCTTCCAAGAAGAAAACCATATATGAAAGTGAAGATTCTTCCAGTGAAGATGAATATGTTTTGATTTTCGCTCTTATGGAAAACATTAATCATGGAAGCACTAATTGGATTATAGACAGTGGGGCTTCCAAGGATATGATAGGATTCAAGGAATCCTTTGTGAAACTGTCAGAACATGAATCACCTCACAAGGTGAAGCTAGGAGATGACTACCAATATCCAATAAAAGGTAGTGGGGAATCCTCCTATAAACTAGAGTCTGGAAAGTCTATAGCAATGAAGGAAGTATTGTTTGTGCCAGGACTCAAGAAGAACCTTCTCTCCATATCTGCATTAGATGCAAAAGGAATGAGGGTTGCATTCATAGATGGTCAAGTCATCATGTGGCCAAAAGGAAAGACCATCGATGATGCAGTAGTGATTAGAGAACAAGAAGGAGGTTTGTAAAAATTAAAGGGCCATCCAGAACAAGCATTCATGACACAATAGAGCCAAATGAACTTTGGCATAGAAGACTTGCACATGTGCATTACAGAGCACTACCTATTGCAAGCAAAGCTGTTGAAGGTCTTCCAGAAATCCAAGCAAAACATGATGGGGTATGCAAAGGATGTGCGAAAGGAAAGAATACAAAGAAGACATTTCCAAGTTACGAAAGAAAAGCAAAAGGAATCTTGGAAATCATCCACTCCTATGTATGTGGTCCTATGTCATCAAGCTCACTAAGTGGGTATGCATATTATGTTTCTTTTATTGATGACTTTTCTAGGAAGACATGGGTTTACTTCATGAAGAATAAAGATGAAGTATTCAGCAAGTTCAAGGAATTCAAAGCCTTGATCGAGAATCACACTAAAAAGAAGATCAAGACCTTTCGATCAGACAATGGCGAAGAATTTACTTCAAATGAATTCAAAGAGCTATGCAAAGACTCAGGGATTAAGAGGGAGTTTTCCACTCCTTACAATCCACAATAGAATGGGGTTGCAGAAAGGAAGAATAGAACTATCATGGAAGCTGCAAAAGCAATGCTTCATGATCAAGATCTTCCTATGCATCTATGGGAGGAAGCTGCTAGAACAATAGTGTATGTACAGAATCGTACTCCACATAGAGTACTCGAGAACAAGACTCCTGAAGAAGTATTCTCTGGCAAGAGACCAGAAGTCAACCATCTTAGAATATTCGGCTGTCCTGTGTATATACCCATTCCAAGAGAGAAGATAACAAAAGTAGATCCTTCAGGTAAGAAGGGTATATTTGTGGGATATTCTGAAAACTCAAAGGCTTACAGAATATACTTCCCAGGATTCAAGAAGATTGATATCAGTAGGGATGTGACATTTGATGAAGACACAACTTACAATAAATCCAGAAAGAAACCTACCGAAGAATCAAAAGAAGCAGAAGCACCCAGGATTCATGATAAAACCATGAATGAAGAAGCTCAAGAAGAAGATCGAGAATTTGAAGAACCACAAAGACCTATAGATCCACCTTAGGAAAAGAATCCTCACAAGAGGAAACCTACTTGGGTACAAGAAGTTATCCAAGGTGCGAAAAGATATGGGGCTCCAGAAGAGAATCACAGAGAAAGAAAGAGGACTAGATCCTGCTCCGGGTATGTAGCATTACTATGTGATTTCATTGATAAAGAACCTTCCAATTATGAAGAAGCGGCAGAACGGAAAGAATGGAAGGATGCTATAATCGAAGAGTATCGGTCGATCATGAAGAATGACGTTTGGGATGTTGTCCCAAGACCAGAAGGGAAGTCAGTTGTAACTTCCAAATGGATCTACAAGATCAAGCATGCTACAGATGGTAGCATAGAGAAATATAAGGCAAGATTTGTTGCTCGTGGTTTCTCCCAGAAAGAAGGAATAGACTATGAAGAAACCTTTGCACCTGTAGCCAGATACACTTCCATCGGATCGGTACTTTCTCTGGCTGCAGTGATGAAATGGAAGATACACCAAATGGATGTCAAGACTACTTTCTTGAATGGTGTAGTGGAAGAGGAAGTGTACGTGGAGCAACCACTCGGTTTTGAGACACATGACAAAGAGTATCATGTATGCAGATTGAAGAAAGCCCTGTATGGTTTGAAACAGGCACCCAGGACTTGGTACGATAGAATTGATAGCTTTCTATCCAGATTAGGCTTTACTAAGAGTAAAGCAGAGTCCAACCTTTACTACAAGGTTGAAGATGGAAACCCAGTGATGCTCCTACTGTATGTAGATGATCTGTTTGTAATAGGTATGGATGGGTTGACTGTTGATACGAAGAGGAATCTTGCTATCGAGTTCGAAATGAAGGACTTGGGTATGATGCATTATTTTCTAGGCATGGAGGTGTGGCAGAATGCAGATGGGATTTCCCTGGGACAAGGGAAATATATAGTAGAGATCCTGAAGAGGTTTGGGATGATGGACTGCAAGGCTATGGCCACACCTATGGCATCGAACCTGAAGCTATTGAGTGATGCTTCATCAGAGATGGTTGATGCTACGATGTATCGTCAGATGATTGGGTCCTTGATGTACCTGATGAGCACAAGACCAGATATTTGCTTTGTTGTGAACACCTTGAGCTAGTTCCTGACAGATCCGAGACATGTTCACTTGATAGCTGCAAAGCATATTCTGAGGTACCTGAGGGGTACAGTTGATTATGGGCTCAAATATGAGTTGAATCGGAAGATTAACCTGGAGGGTTATGTCGATTCAGATTGGGCAGGAAGTGCCATTGATAGGAAGAGCACTTCAGGGTGTTGCTTCAGTATGGGATCCGGTGTGATCTCTTGGTTTAGCAGGAAGCAATCCTGTGTGGCACTTAGTACAGCTGAAGCAAAGTATGTCGCATCTTGTTCAGCTAGTTGTGAGGCAGTATGGCTGCAGAAGCTACTGTCTGATTTATTTGATCTCCAGTTGGATGCTACTTGTATACATTGTGACAACCAGAGTTGCGTGAAGTTGTCAGAGAATCCAATGTTCCATGACAAGTCGAAGCATATCGAGATCAAGTATCACTATGTCAGGGATATGGTGCAGAGGGGAGCAGTAAAGCTCCAGTATGTTGCGACGGAGGAACATATAGCTGATGTGTTGACGAAGCCATTGGCTAGGGTGAAGTTTGAGTACTTCAGGGAGAAGCTTGGTGTTCTCCAGATCGATATTTTCTCCAAGGGAAACTGATGAGACCCATAGCCATTCTGACATGGTGAGAGGATTGGTTCCTTCCATGGTCATATGTAAGGGATGAGCCATTCTGTCATGGTGAGAGGATTGGTTCCTTCCATGTTAGATATGAGTGCTGAATCCATAAGCCATTCTGACGAGTAGGTCAGATGTAAGGGCTGAGCCATTCTGTCATGGTGAGAGGATTGGTTCCTTCCATGTCAAATATGAGTGTTGAGCCATTCTGATATGACTGTAGGATTGGTTCCTACATGATCAAATATAAGGGCTATTTCCATTATTGGAATGGAGCTACCTGGTGAGGTACCAGGAATACTTGGTCTAGGACTGAGGGCCATTATGATATGACTGTAGGATGTGTTCCTACATGATCAGATGTGAGCACATGTCCATTCTAATGTGATTGAGGGATGTGTTCCCACTCGATCAGATATAAGGTCTGTTGCCATTCTTGGAATGGAGCTACCTGGTGATGTACCAAGAACCCTCAACCTGGGGTTGAGAGCCTTTCCATCATGGTTGCAAGATGTGTTCCCGCATGGGTGGATGTAAGTGCAGATCCTTTTCATCATGGTTACAAGATGTGTTCCCGCATGGGTGAATGTAAGTGCAGAGCCCTTCCATCATGGTTGTAGGATGTGTTCCCGCATGGGTGGATGTAAGTGCAGAGCCCTTCCATCATGGTTGCAAGATGTGTTCTCGCATGGGTGGATGTAAGTGCAGAGCCCTTCCATCATGGTTGCAGGATGTGTTCCCGCATGGGTGGATGTAAGTGCAGAGCTCTTTCATCATGGTTGTAGGATGTGTTCTCGCATGGGTGAAAGAGCAGAGCCTTTTTAGCATGGTTGCAGGATGTGTTCCCGCATGGCTAAATGTGAGTGCTGGGCCTTTCTGATGTGATTATAGGATTGGTTCCTACATGATCAGATGTGAATGTTGGGCATGCCTTTCTGACGAGTAGGTCAGATGTAAGTGCTGGACGGGCCATTCTGACTTGGTGTCAGATATAAGTGTTGAAGAAAGACCTACATGGAGTCTAGGCCTACAAATAGCATGAAAAATGGCTAGCTCTGTAGAACTTCCTATGATGATAAGAATCATGAGATAGCACCCGTGATGATACAGTGATGATGATCCAGCAGTGATGATCTAGATCAAGTGATGATCCAGATCGAGTGATGATGACCAGTGATGATCCAGATCTAGTGATGATGTCCAGTGATGATCCAGATCGAGTGATGATCCAGATCTAGTGATGATGATCCAGATCCAGTGATGATCCAAATCTAGTGATGATGACCAATGATGATCCAGATCGAGTGAAGATCTAGATCCAAAGATGAAGATGAATTGAAGATGAAGATGACTTGAAGATAAATATGACGAGATGATCCAAAGAAGAAGACTAGTGATGAAAATTGTGTCGAGAGAATACCTTCCTAGTTAAGAGGGAGTGTTGATGTAATTGTAACTTCAGAATGTATTCACTTCTATTTCTTATCAATTGTAACCCAATGTTTATTCTGGGATGTACTTGTGTCATGTCATGCCCCGATGCTCCTATTGGGAGGATCTATATTGTAAACAAGTCATGTCAAGTCATTGTGGGTAACCCTCCTATTGTCTAAGGGTTAAAGTCCCTGCAGTTTCGAGGCACTAGGGTTATTAGACTCTCCTAGAGAGGTCAGCCCTAGTAGGGTTTTAGTCATGTTGGGATTAGTATAAATAGAGATCTGGACTCTCTATTTAGGACACATCACACACACACACTCAAGTGTAGTGCATAGTTAAGGAAGGAGAAGACACTAGGGCTAGATAGAAATAAGGTTACTGTTGTTGGGAGATCACTTACTGTTTTGATTTTTACTTTGGTGCTGATTCTATCTTTGTGGAAGTTGCGGGGTTTTCTCCATTTATGGTTTCCCCAAGGAAAAACACTGTGTTCATTGTCTCTTGTGTTTGATTGTTGTGCTTGTTGTTCTCTTAGTTAAAGATCCTAATGTTATGCTAGCTTAATGTTAAAAATCTAACATCTACCTCAAAGGAAAAGGAATAAGAACTAGTTCTTGCAGCCATAATTGGAAAGAGGAGAGGAAAATGGAACAAGGGTAAGAAAGGAATCAAACCTGTCCAAAATCCAAAGATCAAGAAGGACAAATCCAAGATCAAATGTTTCAGTTGTTTCAAGCTAGGTCACTTTGCTATAGAACGCTAGAAGATAATAAAGTATCATGCCTCTACTACTGATGTTGATGAAGATACTCCACAGAAGAAGTCAACAAATGTTGATCCTAAAGACAGTACAAAAGATCATCTAAATCAGTACTTCTTATAATACGCTCTATGTGTGCACGAATGATTGCATTATCTAGACGATGTGATTGTCATTGGCGATGAATGAAGATTCAAGTTGTATTTTCTTCAATAAACTTCTAACAAGAAAGAAAATGAAGATTAGAGGACTATCGTGATTTATTCAAGTTGTCAAATATCAAGAGGAATCCCACAAAAATTATATAAGTATTTGGATTATAAATTTATCTTGTAAATTAGATCTGAATGTTTCGAACATTTTTCATTACAGTTATTTGTAGATTTGTATTCCTAGGATTAAGAAGTGTGTTATAGTACAACATGATGAGAATAAGATATTGTTGTTGGGCCAAATTAATGTCATTTTAATTCCGTTGTAGTAGTTTCCCAACCATTTAATTTGTCAATTTGAGGTTCGTAGGCTTACAAAGCACATGCAAAGTATATGCAGGACTGAAGCAAAATTAAGCTAATCTAACCCCCCTTTGCTAGTTTCTAATTGATAATCTAATCCCCCCTCAAGCTGAAACACACAACTTCTAATCTAATGCTGGAAGCTAAAACACACGGTTGAAAGTAAATTGCATAAAATAAAGACAACATATGAAGAGCAACAAGACAACCCATGTGAGCTCACATTAACAATCAAGCAATATTAATTTACATCACAAGAATCAATGACAAATCATGAAAGCATCAAAACTAATATTATGAACAAAATCCAAGAATTCCCTTCTCCATATTACAAAGTCAAGACTAACTTCTACAATCTACTATCTACCTAAGATCTAAGATTTAAGATTCCACCTCCTAATATCTAAGATTAATCAAGATTCTAGATTAATGAAATGAAGATAGAGCACTCTCTTTTATACATGAAGGAGATAACCATCTCATAATGAGAGATCCATTATTCTCTCAACCACTCTCAACTAATTTCCTATTATTACAAGATATGATCCCTTCAAATCCTCCACACGTTTTTCACAAATTCTCCACATGTCTTTCATAAATCCAAGATAAGATATGCCAACCAAATCTTCATGATCTTCTCATTAGAATTAGTTGAATAATTATCTCCTTGAAATGGTGGAGGAGATATTCAAGAATTATTTTCTTTGCATTAATCCCTCACATATTACTACACATTACAAAGCTCATCCATACTTGAGATATTAGTGAAAAACATGTTAATTTATAACATTTTAATCATAAATTCACTTATAATACTAAATTGAATAAAGTGGAAATAATAAGGTCAAACCCACATATATGTATGGAAATGGTATGATAAAAGGTTAATGGGACGATGAAATGTGAGGAATAGCGGAAGATAACGTGGATGAAAATATGACATTTCCGAGTCTCAACACACCCCCCAACTGAACTTGTCGCATGTCCTCATGCAATCATGTATGGATCTTCTCAAGAACGTTTGGCATCTAAAATTTGGCATTGATTGATGATGTCTTTTTAACAATGAATATTTCTAGGGTGTGAAATACCTGAGTAACAGCTGGCATTTCTTATGGTTGGTTTTTGTGTGAAAACCATGAATATAAAGAATGTTGGTTCTTGTGTTAACAACATTCATTTCATGATGTGAAATGCATGAGTAACAATTGACATTTTCCTTATGGTTGGTTCTTGTGTGACAACCATGAATACAAAGAATGTTGGTTCTTGTGTTAACAACATTCATTTTGTTATCTGTTTTCTAGCTGCATAATAATTTAGCCATACACTCATTGGAAATTATAAGCTATTAATGTGCATAGAAGACATCTCTGTGCATAAGAAAGCCTTTTTCTTTATCTTTATGAATCATGCCAATATGTATATCAATGTGTATAAAGAAAAGTGCAATAGAGGATTTGTCGGAAAAGAAATGCTGGTGAATGGTAAATGAGATGAAATATGGGTGATGGTGGTGAAAATAATGGAATGAATATAGTTCCCCCTCCCCAACTGATCTGGTTGCATGTCCTCATGCGACCTAACATGGGTTGTGAAAGTGAAAATAAGAAATGGAGCATGGTGAGGGAATTTTCCAAATTATTCATTGCTAGCATGTAAGGAATTGCATGATTAAATTTTAGAAAACAACATACCCCCACTTACCAAAAAAGTAGATGAACGATGCAATAGGAATGTAGCTAATGCCGCTGGATCGTGGAATGTGTCATTGCTACTGGCGATGTAACTGCTGGATCATGCGCAGTAAAGGAATCAAAACTGCTGCTATTGAATCATGGAGAATATGTCATGACTGCAGGATAAAAATGTAACTGTAAATGCTGTTGCGGCTGTAACTGCTGGAACTGTTGTAATGTGAAGTGGAAGAATCTGAATTGCTGCTGATAAATAATGGAAAATGTGGAAGACGCAAAGTGGAACTGTGGTACTGTCATAGATATGAAGTCATGCATCTACAACTGTTGATGGAGTCATGAGAAAGAATGTATACCCTTCACCTGCTACAAAACCCAATGGTACAGTTCTAATCATGCAAATGTATGTGTTGAGGTTGAGCATGAAGAGAAATCATTGGATTACCGACCATTGATGAATGTTGTTAACCAATGCGAGAAAACTCACTCGTGATGTCAATGAGTGCCAAGGTACCCAAGTACATCTTACGATGTGCGAATAAATGTGCTGATGTCGAGCCACTTGCAAGATTTGACGATCAAGGGACATTGATCAATTCCGATGATTGTCATGAGAGAACTTGCCATTAAGGCATGCAAGCCTCCAGGTACTCAAAATGAACTCTAGTTTATATCCCAGATGAGGTGCTAAGGTCGATGGGGCAAGACTAGTTGAAAGGAGGGACTTAAGGAATCCCACATCAGTCAATGCAAGTTGGTACAAAAATATTGGTAGGACTATAAGTGAAAAGATCTCACAGTCAAGCAGTGGATATGGCAAGGCCATGTAGTCATGGAAAGGGAGCTAGTTTTATTCAGAAGGCAAACTGGAATGGAAAAATAAGGAAAAAATGAACTGAAAAAGATAAAGGGATGTGTGCAATTCAGAAAGATAGGCATGTGTGAAGTCATGACAGATAAAGCAATGGAAAGTGGACTTCAAGACATGGATGGTGAAGGTGCTCTAAAGGAGAAATATGGATAAACAATCATGAAGCAAATGAGTTTGTGAATGGTTTCTGTATAAAAACCAACGTTATGATGTTTATCAGCAAATATCATCATTAACAACTCCTTCAGGATGTCTATCAAAGCATGATTCTCAAAAGTTTTGTGATTCTTGAAAAATCAATTTAGCAGTAAAATGCGATCGTCTTTGAACCTGAAACAAAACTTAGTACAAATTCCTGCATGAAACTTAGAAGTGAATATGTATTGAATATATTTTCCCCTCCCCAATTGATCTGGTTGCATGTCCTCGTGCAACCTAGCATGAAACTTGTGAGAAGTTCGTAAAAGAAAACATATCATGCGGAAAGAAGTACATAAGCTGCAAAGAAAATGTCAGGAATAAAATGTGTTATACCTATTTCCGTTGCAATCTTGGTTTGTCATTTGATTGCTGCTTAAAGTGACTCGATGAAAACAATTTTAGCGTTAATCATAAAAGCAATTCCAGGAAAAATGAAAACGTCCATTTGCAACTTTATTTTTTTTTTGGTTGTTTTTATTTTTTTCACTTTTTGTGATTTTTATATATATTTTTATTTTCTTTTGCAAAATTTATTTTTTATTGATTTCTTTTTATAAAACAAAAGAAATATTTTTTATAATTTTACATATTTTTCTTGGTTTTGTTTTATTTTTACAACACACAAATAAAAATGGAAAAAACACTCAAGATTAAATTTACTCGATCTGCGTTCTTGGGCATTCAGCATTAATGTCTTGGCTCCTTAAAAAAACATTTAGAATTAAAAATTTTAATAGTTGTGAGAGACACCTATAGTTGTAACTGCCAGCTGCAATAGTCAGCTGCGACAACAAGTTGCAACAACCAGCTGCGACAATCGGCCGCAACAATAGGCTTGAACAATCGACTGCAACAACCAACTGCAACACCACCGGTCGCGACACACAAGAAACTCTCTACGCTGTGGGAAAAATTGTTTATTGCACTTTTATGGATTTAAAATCAATTATCGGGCTGCAACAATAGGCTGTAACAACCAGCTGTAGCACCCGACTGTAACAACCAGTTACAACAACAGGATACAATAGCCAGTTGCGACACCACCTATAGCTGTAACGACTAGTTGCGACAGCAGGCTGCAACAACCAACTATAACACCGAGTTGTGACACGCCTATAGCTATACATTGTCAAATATAATTGAATATTTTTTGTATGGGTGAATTTTATTGACAAAAACTACGGGAGGCGTAGAGCCGCTTTGATTCATGAAACCTGTGCGGCAATTTACACATTAATTTTTTGCATAAATCATAGTTAATTATAAAATACATGCATACTTGTCCCATAAGTATCTATCTGCTGCTCCTACCCATAGTTTTGAGTTATTTTTATTTTTTTCATTACAACCACAGTGATCATATTCTCCTTCTTGACAATGGTATCCGGGCAACTGATAGCTCTCAGTGATGGTTAGAATGTCACATGCCCCAATTTTGTAAAATAATGTTATTTTATTTTGATTTTATTCCAAGACATTATGTTAAATTTAATGCTAAGTTGAAACTGATGACTCAACAGAGTCAAAGATGTGGAATGCAATTCTGAATATTTTAATTTTAAATAAATAAAAGTGGAGACAACAACTTGGGAGAGTTGTTAAAAAGAGTGTACTGGTCAAGTTGGTGGAGGAGACTAGGTGGAGAGAAAAAAGACAAGTGGCAGCATCCTCAAACACTTCCTATGTTGTAGGTGGCAACCTCCCTACATTTGGGGGTCATGATCCCCCAAGAAAGTGGGATCAGAGCAGGTGGCTCAATTAATGACAACTAACCCAAAAATACCTAGGCAATCTTAATAAAAGTACCCAATGTAGAGAGTTGAGGCTGCTCATTCCAAGAGAAGAATCATTCAGGTGAATGCACTTCAAGGAATTCATTGGGAAGGGAAATTTGGAGGAAGGTGTTTGAGGGGTAAACTGCAGGAAGGTGATCTAGTATAGCTTTGGACCTGAAAGATCTTATTGCAGTATGCAGAGTTGGTATTGAGTCTCAGGACTAGTACTTTGTTGTTTTCTCCACCTAGTTCCAGCCAAAGAGACCAAAACAAGCTCGGGGGTCCTGAGAAGTTGCTGTTTGAGCGCTCTCCGGGAGTTGGTAGGGAGGAACGACCTCCCATTGCTGTTGTCATCCAGCTTTAAAAACAGGTTCCATTATCTTTTAATTTCTGTGTTATAGTTTATATTTGTGTGAGAACAAATAATGAATGATTATATGTTATGATGTAAATTGTTAAGTTAAAATCTCTTAGTTGTTTCAAGGCTGAATCTATACTTTGATGAAAGATAAATCCTACCTGTGTTTTTCCCCATCCGGAATAATCCAAATCGTACTCTAACACAGGTAGTGTGTTTAAATGAATGAAGTATGATAGGAAATGAATGAATAGAATACTTATGTTTTTTTTAGTATTGAAATGTTTTCTAGAAAGAATATTAATCTGATTTGTAGAGAGGTTATCAGAACTAGACTGTGTAATCAGATTATCAGAAAAGAACAAGAATCATGTTATTTACTTACAGTAGTATGTTTAAGTATATAATACATTCTTTTACACAGTATCTACTTCTATAAACTGTATACTTATACTGAAATGGAAGAACTAGTATTACTAGATGAATGTTTATGTTCAGCATTTATGTTAAGAAAAGATGTAAAAATAATACAGATAGTTTATTCTCTTTTCCATTAGTGCTAACTAGTTTACCTGCAACTTTCTGAACTCTAAATAAGAACTTGATAAATATTACAGTATTCATTTCTTAACATTAGTAATTAAAGGATAGTAGTAACCTATGCTTAAGTTTTATTAATAAGAAACTGTCTTCATACACTTATAGACAGTATAGATATAAAGAGTATTAACAAATAGGAAAGTTCTTATTTTTCTTGCAGTAAGCTTACAGAAATAATTTTATTAAATAAACACAATTACTATAGACTGCTCTCAGTCTTATTTATTATACAATTAAATACCAACATAAACTTAAGAGGATACATTATTCATATTATTAATATAAATATTATTATTATTAATAATAAACAGTGATGTTTATAAATTAATAATTCATAAAAACAAACTGAAGAAAACTGTGTGATAGTAATCAAATTTACAAGATAACAATACAGGAGATAATACTCTATAAAAGTTAAAAGGAAATAAACCCTAGCTCATATTCTGAGCGTAATCTATATGTATTTTTAAAATACTGTAGTAACCTAGGTTAAACATAAGTTAGTTCTTTTAAAAACTATTTAAAGAACCAACTAAAAATTTTATGCACAGAAATGAATTGCATTACTGATCAACTTGTATAAATGTATTTATAAGAGAAACAATGCTTTTCTTTTACTAACAGCTTACATCTATAAAAATAAGTGTCAGGGTTAAAACCCTTAAAACTATTACATTTACAAGTATCAAAATATTAAAACCAAATTTACATAAATTATGTAACCATTAATAATCGGTTTAATATAATTACTCACAGTCCTTTGAAGGACAAATAATAATCTACTCACAGTCCTTTAAGGACAAATAGAATAAAATAGAAAAACTGTATAATTATTATAACAAGAATAATATAAATCAAAACGAGGGTTTTTATAAGTCAAACCCTAATCCATAACTTCAATCAAAACAAGCAAGATTTAAGTTACGGCTGTAAGTATCAGCCTTAAAATTTTAAATTATAACCCCTTACAGAGTACTCAACTGAGTATAAACTTCATTACATTCAAGAAAGGTAAAACCCTAACTTTTTACACAAAAGTATAGTATATACTTTTGTCAACTAAAATGAGTTTCACAACAGTACTGTCAATACAAAAAAACTACAAACTTAAACCCGGCCGTAGAGCCAAAGCTTCGACTAAGTACAGTGCTCCATATAAATCGAGTCTACCCTAGCAAGGGTTTGATTTTTAGTATTCTAAACAATAGCCTGTAGAAATATTAATACAATAACATAACTTGTGGCGAGACGAGGGAGGGTTTTCCAAAAACCTGGGCGAGTCCAACGACCACCCTAACACTAGCAGAGTGAAAATCCATCATTTGGACCACAGGGCTTACCCGAAAACAAACCATGAGCCACAGAAATAGTTGGTTGGCTGCCTTTTTGTCTCCGCCATTAAAGTCTGCAGTATAGAGCACCTGCAAGGATGGCGAAAGACCACTGTCCGCAAAACAAATTACTTATAAAATCATGAATACAATATATATATATACTTGCAGTAAGTAAAAGATTTCTAAGTCTGATAATCACCTGTCATTGGAGAACAACGAACAGCTTCAACGAAGCACTGTCACCTACAGGCAGTGCAAATGAAAACCCAAACAACCCTCAAGAACCTCATATTGGCAAGCCAAGAGAACAGTTTCAGATAACTGAAGTGTACTGCAAGCTACGAAGGCAACGAAAGGAGAACTACACAGACAAAAGTCACGGGTAGTAATAATCTCCACAAGTCGCAAACCGAGAACCAAGCCAGTGGATATGGCTTTTAAAACCATGCATTATTGACACAAGTAGTACGGAGTCAAGGCATAAGACAACCAGAGCCCGGAGGAACGACGACCGCCATGGGAGACAAACAAAGCAACCCTAGAGCCAGCGAAAACTGCGGGATGAAAATGATAATGGTTAGGTTCCGGCAGCGTTTTATATCTCCCATGCGTGGACAGGAAATAACCATGTAGCAAACAAATCAAACCATGCAAAGAGGGTCGTGTCCTATGGTGCCTACGTAAAAACAATAATCCAATTATTTGATCATTGGAGCATGGAGTAAACCATAATGTCAACTCAATAATTCGCTATCCAAATCTTTATTCATTTGCACAATGTCATATGGTAGTATAGGGACAATAATATCCATGGTGATGGTTCGTTGACCCTTCAAGAAATGTTACTCATCAACCTTCGATAAAACCCAAATAGTCATTCATGCATAATACTAATTCTATTTTAAACCTTATGTTATTCTATTACAACATTGCAATTGCGGTTTAAATAATTGCATAACTTTCCTCTAAGCTTTGTTTTATTTATTTGATAAAAATCAAATAATTCATGTATTAAATTTAGATCAATGTGTTAGGTATACACTATAGTTAAGAGATAAAATGTGCATATAAGAGTGTTCATGCTAGATAATAAATAACGATAGTTTCTCTAGTAACAAAGATAAACTATAGCTTATACATAGTAAACCTTTTCTAATAATGATATTACAAGTCTAAACTTTATAAATAGCACAATGTAATAATGCAAAGGATTATAAACTCTAGATTAAAATACGTTTATAATCACAAACTACTTATAGACTGAATGTCTATTGAACAAATAGATTATGCATAGCTATAAAACTTACATGAACTGATAACTCAAATAGTATCAAAGCTTTGAAGTAGTACAAAAATGAAGGTGAGAATATTATTACGAAATTCTATTACATAGTTCAAGCGACAATACTTTGATGGAGCTTGGAGTATGACTCAACTTGGTTTTATTCTCGTTTCAGTATGTCTAGTGGACAGTAAAGTAATTATAGAAGTAAACATGATAACTAGAATAGGAATGACCCTATGGAATCCAAAAATTACTAGAACCATAGAGTTCGACTTGGAAATAAAATATAGGTAACCAGGAGCTCATATAGAAGGGCATGCTGGTTGTAGTTTACACAATCGAAGTTTTACTGTCCAAAAGATAACAATTTGTAAGTTATCTTGCAGAAACAAAATGAGGGTCAATAATTACACATACAAGATGAGATACTATTGCATAAATACTGACAATAACAATCATTATAAAAATTACAAATTACATAGACTAAAGTAGAAATACTTATAACTGAGATTCTAATGTTTAGAGTAGAAAACATGTTTTGTGGTCGTTACTTACTTCCGAACTTGTCTACTTGAAAAAAGACTGAAGGAAGCCAAATGGTTTTACCTTACAGGAGATGTCTAGAGTTTAGCAGCTTAATTACTAAGCTTTTTAAATTGCAAATGAAATACTGCTGACACTTCAAAGATCTTTTAATATATACTCGATCCATCATACCTATAAACCTGTAAGAATCAATATTCATCTGCGTTAGCACGATTGCTAAGTAAGCCCAGAAATCAAAAGTAGATTCCACCTACTTGACATGAAAAGACTAATCAATAAACTGAAGCAAACAACACACAAGAAGATTTTATTCTTATTACGAAAAATAAACTGTTAAGTTATTAAATTAGAATTTAGTGAAACTAATTACTTGACTGTTTCTTTTTATGCAAACCGTTAGTTGATAGTAGACCGTAGGTTTTAGCATTTATTGTTATCTCAAAATTTTAAATTTTTGTGAAAATTTGGGGTTTTGACATAGAACCATTTCCTGCACGAAAGAAAACTACAGCAAAATCCGAGAGAAATGAATTGTGCATCAATGATATATCTAAATCTCAGTCTGTTGGTTGATGGTATATTGATTTTTCACAGCCGCATTATGTCAAAATTTTGTATACACGGAATAATTAAAAGCTTATTCGTGGTATGTCAAGCAAAACCAAATAAAGGGCTCTTTTTATTACGGAGCTAATCAATATTCTTTCTACTCTCGTCCTTCAATATATATGAACAGTTCTTCTCTAATAAAAGAAAATCAATAAGCCCTTCATCAGAGATTTTATTATTTCCCTTTACCGTCTTGTGCACCAAAAGAGTTATCCAATTGAAAAATCGAAATGAACGCTTTCAATAATTATTCAATGTACACACAACTACGAAAACTAAATGCATATATCCAACACATATTCATGCAGAGAGGCATTCATCATTGAATTTTGGTTTTTAGATGGAAGGCTTGTTCTGTGTGTTATAGACATTTTTAACAGTTTTGTCAGAGAAAGACAGGCTCCAACAGTTTTTTAAATGGCGGTGATTTACATGCCCACTCCCACAAGAGACTCATATCTCCTCTGTCATATTTGTGATAGATACGAGACTATTCCTTCAATTAAAAAAAATGAATTCAACTCATTCTTTGCTAATGAGTTTGACTGTGTATCTTCCATATTGAAAACCGACCATCCCAAAATCTGGCATTTTCATATTCAGAAAAATGAAAAATGCTCTCAAACCAAGTCGATTTTTCACAAACCGCTAGCAAGTCAACTAAATGAGACCCTTCTGCACAAAACCCATGTTTTGGATTTTTAAAATTCATCACTGTTTTCTCACAAATTGCAGCCAAATTTGACAGTCTACAAATAGACATTAATTGACGAAAAATTTCAGATTGATAATTTTAGGTTTGCAAATGGTTTCGTTCTTATCGTTATCGCCCTAGCCATGAAAATCATGCAAAAATATAAGATCGAAGGAGAGGATAGGGGAGTAGAACGTTAGAAAGCAAGGTTTCACCGAAATTTGCCTATGATTTCCTGTATTTTGGCAACTTAATCATAATACAAATCACATATAATCAGTATTTGATTTTTAAAAAAACAGCCAACAACCCGATACCCGTCCAATTCCTAGTGTACTTAATTATTAGTTGTTGCAGAAAGTATGGCTCTTAGAATCAATCGAATTTGTTTATTAACAAAGAATGATAGGTTGGATCAAAACAAATAAGATTACGATGCCAAAGATGGAAAATTAGTTAAGTCAACCGATTGCCCTTCCCTATGTTCAAAATATTTCTCCTTATTCTATGATCTATACCGTGATCATAGCCTTTTAATGAATTGATTTTGATCCCTCGCCGGATTTGATGAATTGAGATGGATGACCCGCCATCCAACTTAGCAAATACGTGAAGAATTTGTAGGCAGTTGACACCGCCAGAAATGGATTCCCAACAATCAGATTTGTAAAAAAAGGAGAAATTTTGGATGCGTTTATTTTATTCGTTTTGGACTAAGACAAGAGCTTCAGATCAGAATGATTTTATTGTTTTGCAGGTTTTGATTCAAGGTAGAAAGATGAAGTTGATTAGGTTTCAGATGAAGGCGAGAGATCGCATTGCTACCACTCAACCATAAATAAACCAGACTCAGAAGACGTACTTCAATTGTGACACAGGCTTAGCCACTGTTTCAGTTTAAAAAATTTCAAAGAATGCACTCTCAACCCATATGAATTTGCAGGCCAATTTTATTTATAAATTGAAAAAGTTTTAGTAAATGGAGATAAACGATTTGCAGATTGAGGCATTAATTTGTTCATTTTGTTTCATCTTATGTGTTTCAGCTACAGCTATTACAGCTGATGTTTTATCTTGGAGTTACTATTTCAACTGCTCTTTCCCCTACAGTTGTTACAACCTTTCAGCATGGAGCTTTTGCAAGCCACTTATTTGATTTTAATGAAATAATTCTAATGCACCTACTGTTTTAATTACAAATCCAGGATGGAGTGCGCAAATTTAAGAAATGGTTTGGTCGAGGCATGATTTGCAGAGTTAATTTTCAGGCAGCTACAGGATGAAGGACGAAGGAAAAAAGATGGTTGTGACTCCAACCAGAAAAGAGCCAAAACCGAAATGGAGTTCGAGTGGCTGAAACAGTCAAATAAAGTTAACAAACATGAAATTCTGTGCATGCAAACCAAAACTGAATCAAACCGAGAGTAAAAAAATGAGAATATTGCATGTGTGATATTGTTTCAGGGTTACTTCAGCTGCTATGTTTTAGCTGTTGTTTCGGCTTGGAGATGCATTGTTTCAACTTGGAGGTATAGTTGCAACTACCATTAGAGGAAATTTGAGGTCTAAAATGGGCCTCCTAAGGAAAATAATAAATAATAGTTATTAATTTTAGAGAAAGAATGAAAAAAACTACTTTTTTTATTCGTATTGTTGACATATATCCCTTTCTTTTTATTCAAATTCCGATCGAAAGAGCTCGTTGGATGCATAATTTAATTTCGCATCCAACGAGTACCCATACTGCATACTTTTGACGGACCCCGCTACCCCAAAAATAAGAAATACCTGAAAAAACGTGATGATGATGACATCATCATCACGTTTTTTCAGGTTTTTCTTATTTTTTGGGTAGCAGGGTCCATCAAAAGTATGAAATGTGGGTACTCATTGGATGTAGAATTAAATTATGCATCCAACGAGCTATTTCGCTCGGAATTTGAGTAAAAACAAAGGGAGATATGTCGAAAATACGAACAAAAAAAGTAGTTTTCTTTTATTACAAATATGTCAATTCAACCATTATGGTTGACTCATTTTATTGAAATTCTATTGGTTCATGAATTCCAACTCACAAAATTTATTGTTGGCGCGTTTTCTTATAAGGCCCATTTTAGACCCCAAATTTCCTCTAATGTGTTTCAGCATAGGAAAACTCGATTTTGTTTTTATTCACCTAATGTGTTAATTGTGTTTATTTTGCAGGTTGAGGATGGAATGCAGAAATTTTCTGCATTAAAATTCTTTTATTCGTTTCTAATAAAAACTAAACTTAAAAAAAATGTAAAACAAATTTTATTTATTTATTTTTTATTAGCAAATGGAGATAAATGAGTTACAAATTAAAGATGAAACCAATTAAGCATGTTGCAAAACATTAATTATTCATTACAGCTTATGTGTTCCAGTTGGAAAAGCATGTTTCATCTTATTTTGCAAACTTAGAAAAAACAATTATGAGAAAATGGAACAAATTGCAGACGAAAAATAGATTAGGAAATTTTTTTTCCATTCGTCCACAATAAGAATTCTTCCTGAAATCAATTTAGTCATCCTATTTCTAATCCTTGCGATTGCATGAAGCGCGGAGAAGAGCATACTTATTCTAATTGGAAGCAAAAACTGAAAATAAAATCCTACCTACTTTATGCTAATTGGGATTTAGAAAATAGTTACGTGTAGTTAAATATCCAGTGTAGCCATTCACGTAACAGAAATAAGAATATGTTCAATGTTATTTTTGAAAATAGGAGATGAGGATAAACATAAATGTCTGAAATTAATTGTTGTGACTATGCATTAACTAGAAAAAAAGAAAAACTAAATTGTTCTAACCTCATACTCGCTTGAAACCATCTTTCGATAGGGCTTTCGTAGGCATAGTTTTCACTCCTCAGATCATGCTGCAACTCCTCGTGGTCCTCCTTGATCTCCTGTTCGCATGATTGTTCTTCATCAAATGTGCAGGATTCTTTGTATGCTAATTCTTCATCTATTTCTGGAGGAGTAATTAAGCTCTCGGCTATTGTCAGGATCTCCTTTTCGTGAAAAGAGGAGATCCCTACTTTTGCAAGGATCCGAGTGAGCTGTTCCAAGCTTAAACTCATTGCTAAATCATTTTGAAAAATGGATTCTTATAGCACCCAAATCTAAATGATTTTTTTAAAAAAAACACTCTTGCTGAAACAAATTAAAAAAAAACACTCTATACAGAAAACAATTACTCTGCACAGTTGTGAAAAACACGCTTGTAGAAAATTAATCAAACTAAACTTCAATCCATCGTGCTTCCCCGGAAACGGTGCCAAAATGTTGGGTCGAATTAATGTCGTTTTAATTCCGTTGTAGTGGTTTCCCAACCATTTAATTTGTCAATCTGAGGTTCGTAGGCTTATGAAGCACATGCAAAGTATATGCAGGACTGAAGCAAAATTAAGCTAATCTAACCCCCCTTTGCTAGTTGCTAATTGCTAATTTAATCCCCCCTCAAGCTGAAACACACAACTGCTAATCTAATGCTGGAAGCTAAAACACACGGCTGAAAGTAAATTGCATAAAAGAAAGACAACATATGAAGAGCAACAAGACAACACATGTGATCTCACATTAACAATCAAGTAATCTTAATTTACATCACAAGAATCAATGACAAATCATGAAAGCATCAAAACTAAGATTATGAACAAAATCCAAGAATTCCCTTCTCCATATTACAAAGTCAAGACTAAATTCTACAATCTACTATCTACCTAAGATCTAAGATTTAAGATTCCACCTCCTAAGATCTAAGATTAATCAAGATTCTAGATTAATGAAATGAAGAGAGAGCACTCTCTTTTATACATGAAGGAGATAACCATCTCATAATGAGAGATCCATTATTCTCTCAACCACTCTCAACTAATTTCCTATTATTACAAGACATGATCCCTTCACTAGTACAAAAGCGTGGATTTTTCCACGGAGGTTTTCCACGTTTCTTACATTTTGGTGTAAAATCGGAAGCAACAGGAACAAGGCGTCGCTGTATCCACGCCTAGCCGTCGCTGTATCCACGGGAAGTCTTATCCGTCGCTGTATCCACGGCTAAAGAGTTGGACGTCGCTGTATCCACGGTTAAAGATTTGCTATTGTAGCAATTTCAGCAGAATGTGAAGGTTCCCGCGCCTAAACTCTTGGCCAAGGGTTCCCGATTCATGGACACACTACCAATAACACATCACATGAAAACGTGGTGGTAACAACAGCAAATCGTGGTGGTAACAACAGCAGCAGCCATGATCATTGCTGGCCCTCTAAGATGCAGGATTGGCATTTAAAGAGTCCTTGGGACTACGAAGGTTGCACAGGGCTTTACAGTACGGCCGGGGATAGGTATGAGAGATTACTCATGGCTGAATGGGTTTGTTCAGAAGAGGGTTATAATATTGGGAAGGAGTTATTCCGTGGGACGAACAAGGTTCATGAGTCCTCGCCCCTGTCTGAGCTTCTCATGGCTGCTGGTAATTTTACTGAAGTTATCAACGACTGGAGTTTTTCAGGCAATCATAAGGCACAGTTTCCTCTGGATGTCAAGATTCATCGGAATCTTTTGGGTGAGGGTTCTGTGAAAAGCCAAGTCATTGGATTATTGAAGGGTTAGCTTGTAGAAGGGGTTGCAAATGGTGGTAATTTTCTTGGGGGTTCCGAGTATAGCCATTATGTCAGAAAAATATGGTGGTAGTTGGCTTGGGTGGGACTCGGGAGGAATGACAATTTTCAGAGTGCTAACGAGGGTCCCATGACAGATAACAGTAATGTCATCAAGGATGTTCAAAGGGATTCCTTAACGTGCCTTGAGCTAGGAAAGCGGCAGCATTTTGGAGACGCTGGGAATCCGTCTCAGGTAATTAATCCAGTCTCTGGTAATAGTTGTATGTTGTGCAAGGCTCAAAGAATGCTTCGACTGCTGCTTCCATGCATAATTTTCTATGTTTTCTTCCACTAAAAGTGTTTGTTATTTCATCAGTAGTTGACCAGTGAGGCCCATTCCTTCTCAAAATGTGGGGATTTTGATCTTATTGTTTAACTGCAGAGGTTGGATGACTTTTCTTTCATATTTGTGCATCAATTGTTTTATCCTAGACTATTTTTGTATTCCCTGTTACCTGTTTGGGTCGAACTTCTGTGGTTTTCTTTGATAAAGAAATTTCTTGAGTAATTGAAGCTTGAATAAAGTTATTCAGTGTTAAGTTTGTTGAGTATGACGCTTTTCTAGACTCAGACTAAGGGTTAAGGTA
>LPNX010168918.1:3554-84295 GCA_001517045.1 Pseudotsuga menziesii
ATTGGTTCCTTCCATGTTATATGTGAGTGCTGAGCCATTCTGATGTGATTGTAGGATTGGTTCCTACATGATCAGATATAAGCATTGAATGCCATTCTTGGAATGGAGGCACTTGGTCAGTTACCAGGAAAGCTCAGTCTGGCACTAAGGGCCATTCTGATGTGACTATAGGATTGGTTCCTACATGATCAGATGTGAGTGCAAAGCCATTTTGAGGTAATTGTAGGATGGGTTCCTACAATGATTAGATTTAAGTGCAGAGCCATTCTGAGGCAATTGTAGGATTGGCTCCTACAATGATCAGATGTAAGTGCAGATCCCTTTCGGCATAGATGATTGGTTCCTCACATGGTCAAATGTAAGTGATGGGCATTTCTGACATTTGTTGTCAGATGTGAGTGTTGGGCCTTTCTGATAGGGTTGCGGGATATGTTCCCACATGGTCAGATGTGAATGCAGGGCATGCCTTTCTGATGTGATTATAGGATTGGTTCCTACATGATCAGATATAAGTGCTGGGTGAACCATTCTAACTTAGGGTCAGATATAAGTGCTAGAAAAGAACTACATGGAGGATAGGCCTACAACCAGTATGAAAAAGGGATGGCTCTATAGAACTTCCCATGACGAGAAGAATCAAGAGATAGCACCCGTGATGATGATCCAGCAGAGATGTTCCAGAACCAAAGATGATCTAGATGGAGTGATGATCCAGATCTAGTAATGATGATCCAGATGATATAGAGAAGGAGACTTGTGCTGATAAATTGTGTTGAGAGAATACCTTTCTAGTTAAGAGGGAGTGTTGATGTAATTGTATCTTCTGAATGTATTCACTTGTATTTCTTATGTACTATACCCCGATGTTTATTCCGGGAGGTGTTTGTAATGTAATTGAGTCATGTCATGCCTTGATGTTCTGATCGGGATTTTATATAATGTAAACAAGTCATGTCAAGTCAATGTGGGTAACCCTCTTATTGTTCAAGGGTTAAAGTCCTCGCAATTATGGGTCCCTAGGGTTGTTAGACTCACCTAGTGAAGTCAGCCCTAGTGAGTCATTTTCAAGTTGGGAATTAGTATAAATAGAGAGTGAGTCTCTCTATTTATCACACACTCACTCACACTCATTTGTAGTGCATAGCTGAGGGAGAAGAAGTTGCTAGGGATAGAAAGAAAGAGGCTACTGTTTTCAGGAGATCATCTTACTATTTTCGGGTTTTGATTTTGGTGTTGATTCTATCTCTGAGGAAGTTGTGGGGTTTTCTCCATTTATGGTTTCCCCAAGGAAAAACACTGTGTTCATTGTCTCTTGTGTTTTATTGCTGTGCTTGTTATTCTCTTAGTTAAACATACTAATATAATGCTAGCTTAAATGTTAAAAATCTAACAACATTTCTTCATTTTTGCCTTCCGCTGCGGACTACAGGAATAAGAACTTGACAAACAATGAATTCATTTATTCACATCTCTACATTCTACCTTTCCTCCTTCCACTGCGGAATGCAGGAATCAGAAACTTGAAAAACCACAAATTCATTTATTCATATCTCATCTTTCCACATTACTCCTTTCTGGCTTCCACTATGGACTACAGAAATCAGAACTTAACAAATGAAACCTTCATATGTTCACCTTTCACATTCTTCCTTCCTCCTTCTGCAGACGAACTCTGGATTATGGAAACTAACTTAAACTTTCCTTTTCTTCTTTTCGCTATGCAGATCATGGATCGCAGAAATATTAACATTACTAAGACTTAACTTTATTTTTCCTCTTTCTGCTTTCTGCTATGCAAATCGTGGATCGCAGAAATATTAACATCCTTATGACTTCACTTTTACTTCCCACCTTCTGCTTTCCACTATGTAGATCGCAGATTGTGGAAGTCTTAACATTATTAAGACTTAACTTTCCTTTTCCACTTTCCACTTTCCACTGTGTGGATCACAAAAATATTAACATTCTTATGACTTCACTTTTCCTTTCCCCCTTCCATTTTCTGTTATGTGGATCATGGATCACATAAGTATTAACATTCTTAAGATTTAACTTTCCTCAACAAATTTATAAGCCCACTTGATAGATAAAGTATAATTTTGTAGAAAATAATCAATAAGATTCAATTTGTAGGGGGGATTGATCCTTCCAATGATTAATCTTAGAAGAGATTACAGAGTGTAAAGGACATACATATTTGATAGATCTATGGTCAATATTGTCATATCAACAATCGAGATTAATTCTACTGAAGGATATAATGCTTGGGATAAGCACTAAGAACCGGAAGTGATCACGGACAAAGAACCGTTACGATCAATGACAAAGATAGGCCTTTGAGAAGATCAATGGCTCTGATTTATTTCTCTGATTCAACTAGCACGTATTAATAAAATCCCGGTGTGCACAAAGTTCTTATAAAATCCATTTCAATGCATACTTGAGGTCTGCTCTTCATTGAGCGTTAGAGGGGCCATAGGCCAGGTTGGTTAAACTTGGTGGTTCATCTAAATTTAGAACCCACTAAAACAAGTTGTTATCTCCTAAATAAATTAATTTTCAATAGGTCCACTAAGATAATTTATTGTTTGCATAGTGATGAAGATTTCAGGGCATATTATGAAATATGTTTGGGTGACTAACAAAGTTGGAATAGCAGTGTTTTATTTTTGAATAAATTTGAAAGTTTTAGATTTCAGTGGCTTAGGCGAAATTTCCAACATTTCATTAGCCACCAAAAATCCCAACTTTCAGCAGCTAATAGTTTCAATGCGGGACCAGGTTAACCACAAAAATCTTGTTGATCGTGTTTTTAATAAAATATTGGAATGAGGGATTCCGATGGCTTAGGATAATGGACCAACGGTTCATTATCCACCAAAAATACTAGCTTTTGACAGCTAATATTGAAATTTCAGGTCGCTCCAAGCTACCTAAATTGGCATTTTACTATGAAAAGGAATCATTTTAAAACAGTGATTATGTGCGATTGGAGAATCATTTTGAAAAATTCTCAAAGGTTTTTGTTCCTAACGTGTTAGATACCAATAAAAACTCTCAGTTTTCCTACAAGTGTTGCAAATTGGGAGAATCAAATCCATCTCTGAACCCTTATTTTCGGATCTGAGAATTTCCCTGTTTGACACATGTTTTTGAAATATAGATCTCTGGCAGATGGAAATGAATTTAAAAAACGAGGGAGAGGTTTTTACTCACAACAAAACATTATACAAAAACCTATTTTGGTTTCTACATAGGTGTCACATATTTGAAGGAACAAATCCATCTCTGAGCCCTAGTTTTCAGTAGTTTAGCCAAATTTTTAGGGAAAAATATGACATGTCAGTCATCCAAATGGCATTTTCAACCTCATATCATTCCATGAAGACTTTCTGTAGACGTAGAATAAGTTTCAACACCATAAAAAAAAAACATACTCAACCTACCTTACTCAGACTTTGAAGATTAAGAAGAAGAGGAAGCTGGAAACCCTAGCAGAAGTGGCAATAAGCATATTTAGTCCAGAAGCAGCATGTGAGACTGTATCCAATCCAAAACCTAGGTAGGCTACAAAGAAATCAAAGGTACAACACCAAAACCTATAAAACAACAAGGAAAATAATCCAAACCCTAAATCTCAAGAACACCTTGCGCTTAAACCCTAGCAGAAGGAACAATAGGTTTCTAGGATACTAAGGCAGCTCATGATGCTGCTGCTTTGCCAAACCCTATGCAAATGGAAGAAATACTAGAAGCACACAGGTAAAAGATGCAAAAGGTTGACTTAAAAGATAATAATTTTTTTGCAGAAAACAGATCTTTTAGTGGCTTAGGCGAACACAACAGTTGTTCATTAGCCACTGAAAGCAGAGCTTTCAGTAGCTAATAGACCCAGGATTTTGCTTCCTTAGCCATCGAAAGAAAAAAAAGGGTGTAGAAAGATATTTTCACACAACGATCCAGTTTTGGTGAGTACAGCTATAACAGGGATGAAATATGAAGCTGAAATTTTTTGAAAAGCACCATTGGAGGAGGTCTGTTCAAGTTTTGAGGATACAATCAAGGAGAAATGGGTCACAAACCCTACATGTTTTTGACTAACGGTTGCTTATCTATCAGATAATAGGTTACAATTCTACTTCAGTTCTCACTGCAGTCATCAAGGAGTTCAATGAGTGAAAAAGTGTTAGAGTTAGATAGACTAGTACTTAAATTAGGGTTTTTGACCTAATTTTGCAAAAAAACATTTATTTTATCTATTTTTAGTAAATTAGATCCAACTTTTTAGGATTTGAATATTTGTGCAAAGGATATAAATCCTAAGAATTATTTTGAAGTAAAGGTTCAACTTCGGCGACCTTTAGACCATTATTATTATCAAGCTTCTCATATTATTCATGACCTAATATAAGCTCTTTTGTTATTATATGTTCATCTTTCGTGTCTTTTTTGTTCTATGCTTGTGCTTGAATTTCTTATTAAGGTTTATTCATGTTATCTAATATCTTATAGTTGTCATCCTATCTGTATGTTGATGAGTTGAATTGCAAGTACTCTTCCTTGTTATGATTAGCCATTTATATGTAAGTGATTTATATATGAATCTTCTAGCATATTAAGTTCTTCATATTTTCACCCTATTATCAAACCTCTAAATAGTGGTAGTTAGAAGCCTTATCTTTTGATTGAGTTTAATGCATGTCTTGAGAGTGTGATGTCCTATAGGTCATCTAACTTGATCCATTTAGAAAAACCATAAAAACATTTAAGTTACCAGGAATCCTCGAGCTACAAACTAGAGGAGTTTCTTGGAGTGCTAACAAACTGGCACCGTTTACGGGGAGAGGAGATTGAAGCTCAACTTACATGGGAGATGACATAGATCTTACTTTAATGATAGACAAAGTCTAGAAACAATTCTGGTTGTAATCATATATTTGGTGACTCCATTGGAATAATGTGGCTTCAAGAAGACCAAGTACCAGAGAAAACCCTAAAGGGCCAAGTAACACCCATTTCATATCTAGAAGAGATTTTAAGAAGAGCAAGGGATTCACTAAGACAGACCTCCAAAATTGCAAGGGGAGCTACATCGAGAATTTCCAGAGGTATTTCTGTTGTTATATCAAATAGACCTCCATTTCAATCTTCTCCTGCTGAAGCATCTAGTTCTTAGAAGTTTATAAGTAAATCAAAAGAATTTAGGGTTGAGGAATCTTCAAGCACTACTACTTGTGAAGATCTCATCCCTGGAGACTCCATGAAGGATGAATTCAGTGGCAACTCCACAATATTAATATTTCAAAAGCATTTGCTTCTCTTTTGGCTCAAAGGTTTTCACCCCTTGACTTCTCTTCAGTTCCTGGTTTCCCACATCCAATATTTGATATGTCCAAATGGGGAGATTTTCTACCTATCTTCAAAGAGGAGAAAGAAGACAATCCTACAGAACACCTCCTCAAGTTTCAAGAATGCATGGATCTATTAGATCAGTAGGATAAATATGTTCATGTATTCATTGTATGGTGATGCATGTCAGCGGTATTTTTCTTTACCTCCTTCCAGCATTTCATCATTGAAGGATTTTCACCGAGCATTCATTGAGCACTGCAAAAGGTATTTTTCAAATGATCTTGTATTTGGTAATTGCTGTAATGAATATGAATTACACCATAAGGCTGAAGATGTAAATAGAGATGGATCTCTCCCTCACAATATGCAACAGCCCTTCAAGCATCTTCAAGACGATGCACTTTGTAATCAACATGAACTAGAAATGAATTATAAAGGATTTGAATGTTTTCCTACCATCATTAAATATGATTTTTGTGAATATAAGGAATTGCTTTCTTTAACTACACATGGAAATTATCAGCTTTATGCTCATGAAATGACCATTGAAATTAGTAAGGATAGCTCATAGTTTCTAGATTTGCAGATCAAGGAAAACTGCAGTAACCACGAGGAACAAGATTTTCAGGGATTGTCTAATCTCCAGCTAGAACATCAGGAAGATATTCTTTCTCCTTATGAATATGTTGCTTCAAATTATGACAAGGAACTAAGAGATGATAAAAAATATGTGCATGCTGTGATAGATTCTTGTTATGAATATGTTGCTCAAAATTCCAATAAAGATATTTTAAGTTTTGATATATCCTGCAAAGATATTATTGTGGAAGAGATAAGCCATCATATCATCCTGATGAATTCAGATTATGAGAAGGGGATCAGAAAGATTTAGATCAACTGTTGAGCTTCCATTTTTGTCAAACAAAGGTTGAGTAGTCCACATTCAACATTGACATCAGTGAAGGAAAATATCAGCAGCATAAAAAGGTATTTCTTGTTGGATTTTATGACCCTGTTACTGATTATCTAGAACTTATGAGCAGGATAGATATCAAAATATTTTTGTCAAATGATAGCTGGTTATGTCACCCTTTGAAACTACATTGCTGCATGTTAGGGTTTCATTTATTTTTTGGGACAAGATCTAGGATAAGTTCATCATATCAGCTTCTGACATGGCTTCATTGGAAGCATGATGTCACTTGATAAGAAGACTCTACTAATTAGAATCAGGATTAGGAATAGGTAGGAAAATAATCTCTTAATATGAGAAACTAGGTCATTTTCAGTTGTTTAAATGAATAAGCAAAACGGTCTACAAGCAAGTTGCAGTGGATTATTTATGAAGGACACATGACTCCAAAGATAGCTTTAATATTTGTTTTTTAGGAAAGGAATTTGATCTGGGGTACTTGGGACCTCACAAGGAGGTTCCCATCCCCGAGTAGGAGCTATATGTTATCTCCTAAATAAATTAATTTTCAATAGGTCCACTCAGACAATTTATTTTTTGTATAGTGATGAAGATTTCAGGGAATATTATGAAATATGTTTGGGTGACTAAAAAATTTGGAATATATGGTGTATTTTTCAAGAGATTTGGAATTTTATCTTTCAATGGCTTATGATAAATTACCAATAGTTCATTAGCCACTGAAAATCCCAGCTTTCGACAGCTAGCAGTTTCAACGCAGGACCATGTTAACCACGGAAAGCCTGCTGATCATGTTTTTAATCAAATATTGGAAATGGGGATTATATTGGCCTAGGAGAATGGACCGATAGTTCATTAGCCACCGAAAATCCTAGCTTTCAGCAGCTAAGACCAAAATTTTAGGGCGCTCCAAGCCACCGAAATTAGCATTTTACTATGAAAAGGAATCATTTTAAAACGGTGATTTTAAGCTATTAGAGAATCATTTTACAAAATACATAGAGTTTTTTGTTTCTTAACATGTCATATAACAAAAAACTCTCTCAGTTTTCCTACAGGTGTTTCATATTGGGAGAATAGAATCCATCTCTAAGCCCTAATTTTAGGATCTCAGAATTTCCCTGTTTGACACATGGTTTTGAAAGACATATCTATGGAAAATGGAAACGAATTTCAAAAACCTAAGAGAGGTTTTTTGTCAAAACAAAACAATATACCAAAACCTTTTTTGGTTTATACACAAGTGTCATGGATTTGAAGGAACAAATCCATCTCTGAGCCCTACTTTTCAACAATTTAGCAATATTTTTAGGGTAAAAGATGGCCTGTTAGTCCTCCAGGTGGCATTTTCGACCTCATCTATCAGTCCATGAAGATTTTCCATAGATGTAGAAGACATTTCAGCACCAGATAGAAACATACTCAACCTACCTTCCTCAGACTCTAAAGATTAAGAAGAACATGAAGCTGGAAACCCTATCAAAAGTGGCAATAAGCATCTTTAGCCCAGAAGCAGCATCTGAGACTATTGCCAATCCAAACCATAGGAAGGATATAGACACATCAAAGGGACATCACCAAAACCTCTAAAACAATAAGGCACATAATCCAAACCCTAAATCTCAAGCACACCTTGTGTTTGACACCTTAGCAGAGGCAACAACAAGTTTTTAGGATCCTGAGGAAGCTCATGATGTTGCTGCTCTATCAAACCATATTCAAATTGAAGAAATACCAAAAGGACAGAGGTAAAAGCTATAAAAGGTTGATTTAAAGGCTAATAATTTTTTTGCATAAAACAGAGCTTTTGGTGGCTTAGGCGAATGCAACAGCTGTTCATTAGCCATCAAAAGAAAAGCTTTCGAGGTAATAGACCCAGGATTCTGCTTCCTTAACCACCGAAAGCAAAAAAGGGTGTAGGAAGATATTTTGACACACCAAACCAGATTTGGTAAATACAACTATCTTAGGATGGAATATGAAGCTGAAATTTTCTAAAAAGAACCATTGTAAGAGGTCTGTTCTAGTTTTGAGGATACAATCAAGGAGAAATGGGTCACAAACCCTACATGTTTTTGACCAACCATGGCTTATCTACTACATAATAGCTTATAGCTCTTCTTTAGTGCGCACTATAGTAGTCAAGGAGTTCTATGAGTGAAAAATTGTTAGAGTTGGATATACTAGTACTTAAATTAGGGTTTTTGACCTAATTTTACGAAAAAACATTTATTTTATCTACTTTTAGTAAATCAGATCCAAATTTTTAGGATATGAATATTTTTGTAAAGGATATAAAGCCTAAGAGTTATTTTGAAGTAAAGGTTCAACTTCAGGGACCTTTAGACCATTGTTATTATCAAGATTCTCATATTATTTATGACTTGATATAAGCTCTTTTTCTATTATATGTTCAGCTTCCATGTCTTTTTTGTTCTGCTATTGTGCTTGAATTTATTATTCAGGTTTATTCATGTTATCTAATATGCGATAGATGTCATCCTATCTGTATGTTGATGAGTTTAATTGTAAGTACTTTTCCTTGTTATGATTAGCCATTTATATTTAAGTGTTTTATATATGAATTTGCCAGCATAGTAAGTTCTCCATCTTTTCACCCTATTATCAAACCTCTAAATAGTGGTAGTTAGGAGCCTTATCTTTTGATTGCGTTTTATGCATGTCTTGAGAGTGTGAGGTCCTATACGTCATCTAACTTGATCCATTTAGAAAAACCATAAAAACATTTAAGTTACCAGGCATCCTCAAGCTGCAACCTAGAGGAGTTTCCTGGAGTGCTAACACATGTATCAGGCTATCTAAAGATTGTATACAAAGGGCCTATCATCACAAGCATAGTATGATCTTGAGTAAAACACTACAGAATTTAAGAACAACCAGAGAATACTTATATGATCACACACACCCATTTATCAGCAAATCTAAGGCATTCTCATAGAATTACAACAACATGGAAAACATGCAATCATACATCCACCAACGTGCCTAAGCTCACTAATAAAAATTTCATGCAGTATGCAAATAACTCTGTACATAAAAAAAATCCACCACTTGGGTTTCCATTTTACCAAATGCGATGCATAATCATTCCAACATTGTATAAGTACAACAATTCATAAATGTCATTAAATCTAAGCTAATATTTCATCGTTTCATTGATATTAAAACACATCTTTAACATAAAGAAACATACGCTGAGTTTAATAGGTTTGTAGAAACAATACTCAGTAATGGAACCTATTGTAAATTGAACCGCAATGAAAAGGGAACAACCATGTTCCACCCAACCGTATATTAGGCACATATATCTTCATCCTCAATCTCCCACAAGCTAAAATATGCATGCCAAGAGTGTTAATAGTCAAACTAAGTTCAATTTGTCTAGTGAGAAATCATTTCCTAACATAGAGTGCTCACACAACAAGCAAATCCTTCTTCCCACACACTCAACAACGTCCCGCCTCCTAGAATATGCTTCCTTATTTATCCTTTCTTTTGTTTTTCCTAGGTCATTTTGTGGCTAACGGCCAATTATTGCCAGGAATTTCCACTCCACTACATATTTGATTCCCCAGGGTGAGTCTAACACCATACTGGCATTCCCATTCCTGGTGCAACTTCCTTGAGAGTGAACCTTCATGTCCCCCAGTCTTGCATGCATAGTTTCCTCATTCAGCATGGTTGTCCCTATCATTCAGATTTTTATTACAAGCATAACGTTTTAGTTACATTTGTCCTTTAAGGACCAATTGGCATATTCCAATTCTACCAATCACATTCAAACAAAAATAAAAAATAAAATAGTCTTCCAAAAATATTACAAATAAAGTTTATCATTTGGGGGATATTACATGAAAGGTGAGGACATCGATAATATTAGGATAAGAGAGAGAAAGCTCAAAATTTGGGTATATATATAGGTGTACATGGCCATCTTGAAGAGAATCTTGCATAGCACCAATTAATTCATCAATTTCTTTTTTGTCTAGAATCCAATAAACAAGTCATAATTGAAGCATTAAGACCTTTGCGGAATAATGGAGTGATTTCCATACGTACATGATGAAGATGAAGAAATATATAGGTTTCTTCTCTAAATTTGTTGATCTCATTGTACTGCATGAAGGATAGGAAATGATTTTTCAAGTGAGTGTTTTCTATGGATACAACATTCTATGAAATATAACAATGGGTTTTGTCTTTGAGAGAAAACAAACTTAGCTTATATACACCAGATGATTTGAGAGGGGGAAGATGCCATTCTATAAAATGATCAATTTATTCAACAATTAAATTGGAATGATTAACATATTATACTAGGGAAATGAGAGGAAGAAGGTCATTCATATCCATTACTGACTGGGGATATGCCATGGATAATTCCTAACAATTGTAGTATGTCATGTTACCTAACAAACTCTTTTCAGAAAATTCCAGGTAACATTATGATATGGAACTTTTGCACATGCTTCATACAAACTTTCATGCCTATAGTAGAACTACCCATGAATTACACCCACTACAGTATTTCTATGTTCAAGTTAGTATGTTTATCACTAGCTACTAGAATCCCTTGTCTAGAATTCCGTGGAATGACTACTAGGAATCCCGGGAATATGAAAATTTCAGAAGTGGAACTTACTAATTATGGGAATTTAATCATCAATGGAATAATAACACATACATCACTGTAATATTTTGGAATGAAAAACATCACAACAAAATTTTCGAGTCATGTGACATTCCAACCTATATCTAGATATTAAAAAAATCTCACTTAGAATTATTTGCACAAAGAGATAACAATAATAGAGAACAAATATTGGATAGAACGGTACAGGAAAATTGCTCCACTGAGAAGTTTTTCACTCCAATATTATTCATTAATATGAGTACAATATATATATTCTCTCAAGAGACAAAATCTAGAGTCTTAGTAGTGAGTTGAGTAACTCACATTAATGCTGACTTATCTTAACCAATTCCCCCATTGTATGACATTGTTCTAAGTGTAACTCCAAGTAGTGGCCATAATGAGGTGAAATGAACCTATATGGACCATGAAGTGGCTAGGCTAGTCAATCAGTGTGAAAGGAACCATCATGAGGGCACTAGAGGTAGTTTAGTGGCTTCGTTTTGGACCATTAATGAGCAAATTGACCAAATCCTCAAGAGGCACACCTAGTCTCCTTAAAACATGGAAATATATTAACTACCCCATAAATGTAGCATAGAGGGGAGCATTGACTCCATATAAACAGCATATATCCAAATCCCAGGCTCTATCAAGCACCGAGAGGGATCAAATCTTTGGAGGTGCAGACCTCTTCTTAAGTATTGCACTCAACTATCAGCTTTAATGTGATTCAGACCAAAAGACACATTTTTTATTTAAGGTCCACAAATAATATTTTTATTATTAATATTTAATAATATTTATGGTTGCATATAATATTTTTTATTTTGTAAGGAAAAAACATTAAAACATCTCCCCATACATAGTTTTAAAACCATGTGCAAGGCCCTCCTAAAATCATGGGTTGTTTAGGAGGCCTTGCACATGGTATTAAAACCATTTGCAACTACCTCCTAAACCATGTATAACAAAAACATGGGCTGTTTAGGAGGCCTTGCACATGGCTTCAAAACCATTTGTAAGGCCCTCTTAAACCATGTACAATAAAACCATGGGTTTTTAAGAGGCCTTGCACATGGTTTTAAAACCATGTGTATGACCAACATTTTTTTTGCAGATAACTCAATTTTTTAATTTTTTAATTTTTTATTATTTTGTTAAGTAGAAACATTACAACATCTCCCCTATATTGTGTTTTTTTCTCACGAACATTTTTTTATGGCAGATAATTAAATTTTTTATTTTTTATTATTATTTTGTTAGGTAGGAACATTACAACATCTCACCCGTATTAGATTGTTTTGTGACCGACATTTATTTTGGAAGATAATTAAAAGTTTTTTTTTCTATAGCCGACATCTATGTAACGTTACGTAACGTTACAAGATCTCCCCCATACTGGGTTGTAGAGCGCCTCTCGGCGCAATAATGAAAAGAGTGGGTGAGTGGACAAAAAAGATTTTATGGAATAACCACTAGTATAAGTGGGTCAAATGTGGACAAACTAGGATCCAAGACACTATAATATGAACTAGAACCATTTTCACATGGAGCAACTTACACTAAACACTTGGAACCTTATGCACATATTATTAACCAAGGTCTAGATTGGAATTATGTTCCAACACCCACCCTTAATAGAAAATGGTTGTGAGAAATTATTGAGGGCCCATGATATTAAATTGAGCACATAGATCTGTGGACAAACACACAACTCACAAGATAGATCACACAATTTACTCAGTTATTGAACAATGAAACATTGCAAAAATGGCTTGCAGCTGTGAATGATTTTCATTAATTAAAGAGTAATTAGCTAATAATTACAATGAAGTACAATGGCTTAAATAGCCACATGCAATTCAAATCCACATGAAGAAATTCAAATTGATTAGACTCTACTTGACTGCAGGTAACTAATACCTTGTCTAAATCACTGTCAGAGGACTCAATAGTTAACTGACCTTCTCTAAACCATTACCAGAGTTCAACGGAGTTCTAAAACACAACTCAAGTGTCTACTTCAGTGTTGACTAAGGATAACTAACTATGGTAGGTGATAAATGTTCCTCTCCTACATGCAGCCATGCAAACCTAGTTTTAACTGAATGTAGAGTGCTAGAACTGAATGTAACTGACTCCTAACTCAGCTTGACTAGTCACTAACTGAACTCAACTAATGAAGGTTGGTATCGACACTCCCAGTGGCTCCTAAATTGTAGGAATTAATTTAGGAGGCTCCTAAACTGATGCATGCAAGTGAAATCAGTGACATTAGGACTCAATTAGTGTTCCCCACACTTTAGTAACTGGAACATGTGCCCCAATTAGGCCAAGTGGACCTAATGGTGCTAGTGACTAAAAATAGACTGGATGGACTCCCAATTTAGACATGACTCCTGATTTAGAAATATGACCAAATTAGACAAGGGAGGATTAATAATACTAAGATCCCCCCAGAATGCTAACTTGGACAATATATGGGCCATGGTAACTAATACCATAGGTCACCCATTACATCAAGTAAAGTAAAGTAACTACTCAATACAAAAAGCTGGGGAAAAAAACACACGGGGAAAAATCCCCCCCTCTAATTAAGCAAGTAGAATCAATATCAATTTGGTTCTTCTATGCATAGGTATCCTAGGTCCTGGCATGTGAACCTCTCCATAATTATGTCTGGAGGAGTCTTCCTCTTTGGAAGAAGAATGATATGCTCAACTAAATCACAAATATAGACAGCTGCCGGATGAATACTGAACTCATGTAGAGCAATTGAAATCAACTGATAAGTGAGAAAAGGTTTTTGAGGATTCAGAACATGTGAGGAACACTCAAGAAACTGATATTTTTCAGCCATGAATAGAAAAACATGAGTGGTAAAATCAGTCCCAAGTGTTAGGAGCAAGTGTTCAGGTGGATGTAGAATGTCTTCCTCTTTACTAGATCTATGAGGAGATGAGCATGTGATCAATGGTAAAGAAGCACTGGGACTGTGGAGAGTGTCTGATTGATCTCCATATTCTGATATAGATTCAAAAATATATAATTATTCACAAAATAAAATATCAGCAACCTCATAAGAGTAAACTAACACCAAATCCCCAGCAACAATTTTGAAGAGAAATTGCAGCAATTGATTTTTCACACCGGAATTGGTGTGAGCATCTACAAGCATGACTGAAAGATATTGGATTTTAAAATATGAACCAAATAATATCATATCAGAAATTAAATCAGATATAAATAGTTTCACAAAAGATCCAAAACTGTGAAATGAAATCAAATCCCCAGCAACAGTTTTGTTGGAGACTTGCGGTACTTGTTTCTTCACACTGTTGATGAGAACAACTACAAGAAGTACTAAAATATTATGAATTTGAAATATTAAAACAAGAAATATCAGATCATATCCAAATAATATCACATCAGATCCAGTAAGTTTCATATCAGATCCAAAGAAATGGTCAACCGAGACGGTGCATGCACATCTTTCTTCTTCTTCAAAATTTTGAATCTTGGTGCATGCAATCCTGCAGGAATTTGCTGGAAGATATAGATCAAGGGGAATGAATCGATCACTCTGGTAATCTGATATTTCTTTCAAAATATCCAAGGTATTACATATTTTCACACCACCAGCAACATTAGAGAGAGAGAAATCAAATTCCTTTTCACTTTTGGAAGCAATTACTGGCAATTTTTGCACATAATTCAAAGGAAAATCACTAATGAATGTTTGCATGGAAGTGCAGAAATATTTTTATTAAATATCAAAGATTCAAATGTATTATTTTGTTTCATCCATATGAGGATATGAGATATAATATATCTCATAAACTTTCGGAGCATCAGGAGAAGGAGTCACTGGAAGGAGACTGTCTTCAATTCGAATTGATTGTGTAGAATCTTCTGCTTCTTCTTCATCTTGAACAAATTCATGAGAGAGAGTGGAGGCTGATAATTTTGGATCAAGAATGATTATGGTGATGGATGTGCTCTCCAAAGTGCTATTATGATCCTCTTCAATCATTCCAAAGGTTCTATCCAATCTTGTCAAGTGTTCCTTTGGGTCTTCAATATATCTACTGAGCTAGGAAAGCTAGGAGAAAGACCTAGTGCTATTGTTCCAAAATCTACATCACATTCATTCAGCCAGTCATTATCAAAAAAACACTCTTCACTGATTCCAATAGACACCCCATATAGACCTCTTCTCATCAGAGATGCAATCATCTTCTTCTTCGATTCTAAATAGTTTGTGAATAGGGTGAGAAGAGGAACTGATGAATCCATTTCAAAGTTATACGTGAAAAAACACAAAAGGGGCACCGTAAGGTCAACAGAATGCACATTTCAGTTTTTCATCACACCCAACATAGTTGATCAAGCTTTCTCAACAATTCCTTAACTTGGGGTATTAAGTGGTAAACCTTCTGCTTCTGGTGCAGAGCTGGAAGGAGCAATTTTGCTCAAAAATGATCCAGTAGGAGGTCTGAGGAGGAGAAGTGCCTTGTCCACTGAGGCTATGATACCATATTAAATTGAGCACATAGATTTGTGGACAAACACACAACTCATGAGATAGATCACACAATTTACTCAGTTATTGAAGAATGAAACAATGCAAAAATGGCTTGCATCTATGAATGCTTTTCATTAATCAAAGAGTAATTAGATAATAATTACAATGAATTACACTGGTTTAAATATCCACATGCAATTCGAATCCACAGGAGGAAATTCGAATTGATTAGACTCTACTTGACTGTAGGTAACTAATACCTTGTCTAAATCACTGTCGGAGGACTCAATAGTTAACTATCCTTGTCTAAACCATTACCAGAGTTCAACAGAGTTATAAAATACAAATCAAGTGTCTACTTTAGTGTTAACTGAGGATAACTGACTATGGTAGGTGAGAAATGCACCTCTCCTATACGCAGTCATGAAAACCTAGCGCTAACTGAATGTAGAGGACTAGAGTTGAATGTAACTGACTCCTAACTCATCTTGACTAGTTACTAACTGAACTCAATTGATGAAGGTTGGTATCGACACTTCGAGTGGCTCCTAAATTGTAGGAATTGATATAGGAGGCTCCTAAACTGATGCATGCAAGTTCAATAAGTGGCAGTAGGAATCAATTAGTGTTCCCCACACTTTAGTAACTGGAACATGTTCCCTAATTAGGCCAAGTGGACCCAATGGTGCTAGTGACTAAAAATAGACTGGATGGACTCCCAATTTATACATGACTCCTAATTTAGACATGACCAAATTGGACAAGGGAAGATTAATAATCCTAATACAAGAAATAAGGCTTATGAACACCCTTTACATTACTAATCCATATGAACTTAGGAAAGTGGTAAAACCACATGGGGAAAATCCTTGCTAAAAAAGGGACATGAAAGAGAAACCAAAATATGCATACACTCCAAAATAAATGAGTATGTCTGGAGGAATATTCTTCTTGGGAAGACGTGGAATGTGCTCAACTAATTTAGGAATGAGTACAGCTCCATGATGAATCTTGGGACCATGTAGAACAACTGAAATACACAAATATGAGAGAGAATGCTTCTCTTTAGACTTGAAATTCGAACCAACCAAGGTTCCATGTCCAAAATATACTTTAAGTGATTGACAATAAGTGACCCCAAGCTTATCACAAGGCTTGTCAAGCATCAACTTCGAAATAAGGTTGTAATTATCTCTAAGAAGGTGGAACAATAGTACCAAATGTGCCATTGTGATGGCTAAGGATAATCCATGTTATGTGCAATTATGAAAATTAGTGCTATGAATCATATAGGATCACATAAGAATAATGGATCCAAGGAGAGCAAATGCAACATCTCAAAGCTTTGACCCTTCCTCCAAAACATCCAAGGGATCACTTTTTCACAAAATAGCATAATCAATACAAGAATCATGGAAGAATAATGATGAGAGATGGAATATATTCTCTTCAATAGTATTGATGGCAAGAAATAACATGTTATATTCATGGAAAATAGAGGAATCCACAGAGGACTAAAGTTGAATTGGATCATTTGTTGAATCTTCTACCATTTCTTCATGTAACTACAAACAACACTCTTTGAAATCCATTAATTCAACAACATGATTGATAAAGGCCAAAAGGAGAAACAAAATGACCATGTGGAAATTGAATCCAAGAGATAGAACAATTACACTCACAAAATTGCTAATCAAACATGCAAAATTAACACCAAAGGAGACTAAAATTGGAGCATAACACTAATCTGTATTGAGTAAGTGTACAATAGCCAAACTTATGAATTAATAGGCTTCTGTAATATATAATTACATGAGAGAATCAAATGCATAAATATGTCATTCAAAATATTCAAAAAGCAGGCTTACCAAATCTAGCCAAATCCCCAATAGGCACATAAAGTAGTTTCCAAATCTATGAAGATGATCATGAATTTGCTAAGTCAAGTGGGAAATATAAATAGGGATGCAAAGAAAACTCATACATGATTTTATTTGGAGAAAAGGAGGGAGAACTATGTGGGAAAAAGACAAGTCAACTACACCTAGTCTAGCTTTTCCTTTTTCCTTAAATCAGAATAAAACATGCAGCTTTTTAGAAAAAGAAGATATGCACTTTGGAGGATCTGGAATAAAGTAGAAATGATAAATTGGGTTTCTAGGATGTTTCCCAAGCGCTCCATGAATTATTTTTATCATGTGTTGACTTCTAGGACATGTAGAAGGAAACTAACATAGAATGGAATCTAGGAAACTAGGTAATAAGACAAAAAATAATTAAATGAATGTCTAATGTAGGTAACTATGGTTTGATTATTATAACACCCCCCTTAATCCTGAATTTATGAGTAAATATCAGAAAACTATAGGGCTTAGAAACAAGGATTAGTCACCCTTTACATACTGCTTATCCATACAACCAAGGAAAGAGGAAAAAACCTAGTTGGAAAATCTTCCCTTAAACATGGACACAAATTATTTTTTTTGGAAATATTGTCATCAATCATGCTTCACAACATGATCAGAAATCCCCAGTAGTGATTTTATATTGCTGAATGTCTTCTCACAAAAAAATTTGGTGAAGATGTCTGCTACTTGTTCTGAAGATGCACAGAAAAGTAGATCAATGGTACCATCATGCACAAGCAAATGGTCCTTTTCATGCTTGCAAAAGGACCAATCATTGTAGATTCAAATGGTGCTCTAATTATCATAGTATATAATATTTGAAAAATCTAATTTGAAGCAACATTCTCCAAGTATCCCATGCAACCACAAACATTGAGTTGTTGCATTTACAACTCCTCTATACTCTGCTTCTGTAGATGAGAGTGCTATGTCACTCTGCTTCTTGCTTGACCAGATGATTGGTCCTTTTGCAAGCATGAAAACATATCTTGATGTAGAATTTTGATCTATGTTGTAACCTTCCCATCACTATCAGTAAACCCAATCAAATCAAGATCAGATTTTGCTTTGTAGAGGATCCCATGAGTTCTTGTTCCTTGAAAAACGTTTAGGATCCTTTTGGATGATCTCCAGTGGATCTCATGAGGCTGATCCATGTATCTTGAAGACAAAATAACTACATAATATAGATCATGCTGAGTGTGTGTAAGATAAATAAAACACCCAATCAACTCCCTATATAGTGTATTATTTACCATAGGAGAAGAACCTGTGTCTTCAACCTTAACTCCTGAAAGGAAGGGAGTCTTGCTTGGCTTCCAATATTTCATGTTGAAATTGTTCATAAAATACAAATCATACTTGTACTGATGCACTTTGATTCCATGTTGGGATTGAGCAATTTCGACACCCAAGAATTGGCTCAACAATCCCAAATCTATCATAGAAAATGCATGGTTCATTGCATCCTTCAAGGAGGAAATCACTTTCTTTGAACTTCCTGTAATCAGTAGGTCATACACATATAAGACAATAATCATCAAATAACCATGAATCATCTTAAAACATACATTAGGATCAGAATTGCATCGAGCAAAACTTAGTGATAGCAAAAATCCATCAATCTTGGCATACCAAGCCCTAGGGGCTTGCTTGAGCCCATACAATGATTTCTTTAACCTGCACACTAAATATGGATTAGAAATAAAAATTTCAGGTTTCTACATGTAAATATCCTTAGTGATATCTCCATTTACTAAAGCGCACTTCACATCCATGTGATGTACCTCCCGCTGCTTCGAAGCTGCAATGGCTAGAGCTAGCTTTATGGAGTCCATATTTGACACTGTTGCAATGCTTTCATTGTAATCAATACCATGTACTTGTGATTATCCCTTGGATACAAATATTTCCTAATATTTAAAAGGTGAACCATGAACAACAAACTTAGTATTGAAAACCCACTTACATTGAATTAGCTTCCTCCCTGGGGGAAGATCAACCAGTTCCCAGGTGTTGTTCTTCTGGACAAAGTTGAATTATTACTTCATGGATGTTTTCCATATTGGTTAATGTGATGAATATTCATATGTCTATGGATCTAATTCAACCATCAGATATTACTTCTCAGCAAATAGAGAATCTTTCACACAAAGGGCACTCTCAAATTGAGATCTAGTCCTCCTAGTGTCATTAGGATTTCTAGCTAGTACCCCAGCTACATGAATCATATTTTCTGTCCATTTTGGTATTGTAAGAATATTTGGATCTGCAATCAAATTATCATTATTAGACATATCAGAATTAGCAAAATCATTAGTCTCTCCACCTACAATCAATGGATCTGGTGGTGAATAAGACTCTCCAACTTCAACTGCTACTAAAGGCTCTTCTTGGAACTGAACACTTATTTCAATGAAAGATTTGTTAGTGCTCAATTTGACCAGGTTTTACACTTTTCAATATTCAGAATACCCAACAAATAGGAACTCTTGGCTTTGGGGTTGCAAATCCTTCCTCTTTTTAGTTGGAATTTAGCCCAAGCCTTTGAGCCAAATATCCTGAAATGCGTCACATATGGCTTGTGCCCACTCCAAGCTTCTAAAGGAGTCATACCATAAAGCTACTTATGAGGCAACCTATTCTATATGTAGCATGCACATTTTATAGCCTCAGCCCAAAACTTTCGTGGCAAAGTCTTAGCCTCCATCATGCGGGTTGCCATCTCCTTCAGTGATCTGTTCTTTCTCTTAGCAACACCAGTTTGTTGTGGTGTGTAAGGGATCAAATGATGCATCTGAATACCTTCATCTTTAAAATACTGAATGAAATTAGAATTGACATACTCACCACCATTTTCAGATCTGAGGATCTTGTGTTTCCTCCCAGACTAGTTTTCAACCAAGGCTCTAAAGACTTTGAAGAGGTCAACAAATTCAGACTTATGCTTTAGGAAGTGAACCCAACAATACCTAGAAAATTCATCTATGAAGGTTAGTGAATATTTGGCTTGAGTCATGGAAATATGAGGGAATGGACCAGCAATGTCACTGTGGATCAGCTCAAGAGGTGCAGAGGTTCTCTCATGACTAGCTTTCTCATACTTGTGCTCTGGGTGNGCTATTTGGTAACCCTATGACCATATTTTTTTCACTAAAATCATAAATATACTTGTAGTTAATATGGAAAAATATTTTATGCCAAAGGTTGCTTTCTTCATAAGCATGGATCAGAAGAGTAGAGGGGTTTGAGTAGGGTAGAAAATAGGAAAACTTGTATACCTTCGAAGTGTGATCAACAACACCTTTTTCTATGAATTTACCATTTGAAATCTTAGTTATTTCAACATCATAAGGGGATAATATGACCTTCTTTGGAGACCCATTATGAGTCATCTAATAAACTGAGAAGAGATTAGAGGCAAGACCTGGAACATACAACACAATATTGAAACTACCATGGTAAAGATCAATCCTACCCTTCCCCAAACTGTCAGTGAGAGAGTCATCTCCCAAAACTATTGGTGGCCCTTTCAACATGTCAAGAGAGGATAATGTCTCTTTTGTTGAAACCATGTGTCTAGAAGCTCCAGAATCTATGATGAAGCTAGGTGAGCTTGATGTGCCAGCAACCAAGGCATGTACTCTCTCTCTATATTATGAATTTGATCCTCCTTCCTTCTTCTTTGAGAAATAAAGAAAGGAGATGTTATTCTTCTCCAGGAGTTGGGTCAGCATGTCAATTTTCTTCTTCATACAAGATATATCTAGATGATATCCCTTACTATAATATGCGCACTTTCTCATTTATACTTTCTTCATATTCTTTTGGGACTTCTTCTTGGAACCTTGGGGCTCCTCTTGAGACTTAGACTTGTCTCTCTTTTACTTAGGTGCCTTTTTATTTTTTCTTTCTTTTTGAATCCACCCTTGAATCTCCAGGAACCAAATCTTGGTCTTTGGAAGGTTTGATGGTGCCCATCATCACCAACTTATATTTCTCTTGTGTGAGGGATTCCATGAACTATGCAAGATTAGGAATCTTCCAGGCTCAAGCTGTCAACTTGGTGGTATGGAAGGTTGAAACAAACACTGAATATTTAGGACCAATCTTAGAGAGTATGGCCAATACTAGTTGCTATTTCTTATTTTTGATCCCACACTATTTCAACTGCAAAAAAAGGGCCTTAAACTTGGAAAAGTAGAGTTGCAATGATTTGAAGGTACTGAGACTCAAGGAGGTCATCTCATTCTTGATTTGATGTCCTCTCATCTCATCTATATTTCCAAAAAGATATTATATCTTCTCCCACACTTCATTAGGTGATGTCAATCCATGAAGAGGGAAGAGGAGGCCTCTTGGAATGCTCAGACACAAAAGACCATAGGCCTCATCCCTCCTGTTGTGCCATTTACTTTTCTCAGCAGCTACATTGGGCTCTGTCTCAGTTACCATAGTCACCCTATAGAGACCTTTTTCTCTCAACAACATCTCCATATCATCTTTCCACTCAAAGAAATTGAATGGAGTCAAGATGATCTTTTGAGATTGGTCCATAGCTTAGAAATTGTACCCTCCAGTCAGTAGAATGCACTCCCAGTCAATGATGTTGAACATGCAATAAAAATTTGGAAGGAAAGAAATAAATCTACAAAGGATTTGATACCATGTGGAAATTGAACCCAAGAGATAGAACAATTACTCTCACAAAATTGCTAATCAAACATGTAAAATTAACACCAAAGGAGACTGGAATTGGAGCATAACATTAATCTATATTGAGCAAGCGTACAATATCCAACCTTATGAATTAACATGATGCTGTAATATATAATTACATGAGAGAATAGAATGCATAAATATGCCATTCGAAATAGTAAAAAAGAAGGCTTACCAAATCTAGTCAAATCCCCCATAGGTGCATAAAGCAGTTCCCAAATCTATGAAGATGCTCATGAATTTGCTAAGTCAACTGGGAAAGATAAATAGGGATGGAAAGAAAGCTCATACATTCTTTTATTTGGAGAAAAGGAGGGAGGATGATGTGGGAAAAAAACAAGTGAACTACACCTAGTCTAGCTTTTCCTTTTGCCTTAAATCAGAATAAAACATGCAGCTTTTCAGAAAAAGCAGATATGCACTTTAGAGGATCTGGAATAAATAATGCATGCTAAATTGGGTTTCCAAGATGTTTCCCAAGATCTCCATGACTCATTTTTAGTATGTGTTGACTTATAGGACATGTAGAAGGCAACTATCATAGAATGGAATCTAGGAAACTAGGTAATAAGACAAAAATAATTAAATTAATATCTAATGTAGGTAACTATGGGTTGATTATTCTAACAGACCAAAGGTAATAAATGGAAGCAAAAATGAAAACTATTTTGCATCAAACTAGCTTTGATACCATGTAATGTTTTGGAATGCACAACATCACAAAAAAGTTTTGAGTCATGTGACATTCCATCCTATATATAGATAGAAAACAAAATCTCACTTAGAATTATTTGGAAAGAGATAACAAGAATAGATAATATATATTGGATATAACACTAGAGGAAAATCAATCTAGTGGGAAGTTTTCCCATCTGATGTTATTCATTAACATCAATAGAATATATAGATGCTATGAAGAGACAAAATTTATAGGCTTAGTAGTGAGTTGAGTAGCTCACACAACAATATTTGAACCAAAAATATGACAATAGAATCTGGCGACATTCGACTTAAAGTATGAATGTGTTGGATGGAAATGATGAAAAGTATTGTATCTTTCGATTTCATTTAGTAGTCGTCAGATCTCTAACGTCCTTAGCGTAGGTTTTTCAACAACATGTTGCAACACTATATCATCGGTTATGTGATGGGAAGGTGTCGAATTTGCAAGGACACGTGGAGGATGAGGCGTCGGATATCCGACGATAGTGTGCTGAATTTTTGACAACATTATAAGGATGGGTTGTTGGATATTCGACGTCCTTGGGATATTTTTTGAAATAATTTAAAGACATATTGCAAATAATTTAAACCCATATTTTGAATGGTAACTAGGTTCATATCATCGGATATTCGGCAACTGCTGAATTATAAATATACACATTTTTAAACATTCGGACATGTTTGCTATAGAAGCAATGAAATCTTTGTGGAAATTCTTTATTCCTCGACATACGGTTTGAGGAATTGTTTTATTCTTCAACGAGCGGTTGCGGGAATTTTTTGTGGTTACAAATTTTATATTTAATTTATTAACTTTATAAATGTGACATTAAAAACTTTAAATATAATAAAATTAAATATCTTAACTCTAATGGTTGAGTGTTGTGAATTGTAAGTAAAAAGTTATGAATTAAATCTTCAAGTTGGACCATTGTCTTTGTGAATATTATAGGCCTCAATATTACCAAATTTTTAATTAAATTCATGTTTTAAATTCAATATTACCAAATTGTTAATTAAGTTTATGTTTTGAATAAGCCAAGAACATGAAACAAAACAAAAAAGTAAATAAGGATTATCATTAAATTTGTACAAATTTTTTAGTTTTTATATATAAAAAATGCAAGGATTAATAACTTATAGCGAAGGACAAAATTCTTATCCATCATTTTTAAATTATTAAATTAGAGTCGAGATGGTTGGTTGTATGGTCCCACGCACTCGCTTAACGTTAAGTGAGAAATGCCACTCACTAAAAGATAAAGGACATGCATTATGTAAGTTAATACAAGTCATCCCCCAAACATGGTTAGGGTATATAGGTCATTCCAAACTTAGCTGGGTTTAAATAAATGAACACACTAAGATTAAGCATTGAAGATGAAGGAACAAAATGAAAGATAACATATATAGTACATGAAAGTGATTCAAAAACAAAAAATTACATAGATTCCAACATAGCCATCTATAATAATATATGCATTAAAATATATGACATTAATACATGTCACAACTACAACACTTGGGCCGCTGCCAAGATACCAACATAATCATCTATGAATTACGGGTTCATATAGTGAAATTTTGGTAGAATATAACAATGAATTTTACTTTTACTCTAAAAGTCACATGAATTATATTTTATCCTCATTCCTACAGAGTCTACCGACCTCCACAAAACATTAACAATGAGTTTTCTTACTAACAATGAGTTATATGAGAGCAAGACTAACTCCCTCCTGTAGCCATTCTAGGACACATCATAGAGAAAACCCTCCCACCCAATGTAGAGTTTCAAACGATACCAAGAAAATAATGGAAGAATACATTTACAAATCCATAAGCACCAAGGGAGGCCCAAAGACTATGATGATCAACATGATGAAGATGATGGTGATGATGGTTATGATGGTTATGATGATGATGATGAATATCATCATGATCACGATGATGAATACCATGATGAAAAACATGATGATGAATATGATGGTTTATGGTCATCATCATCATTGCCACCATAATCTTCATCATCATCATCATCACCGTCATCATCGCCATTACCATCATCATCATCATCATGACGATGACGATGATGATCAACATGATGAAGATGATGGTGATGATGGTTATGATGATGATAAAGATGATGAGGAGGAGGATCATGATGATGAAGATGATGATGATCAACATGATGAAGATAATGGTGATGATGGTTATGATGATGATGATGATGATGATAATAATGATGATGATGATCAGGGTCATGATGATGAAGACGACGATGATGAAGACGGTGATGATGATGATGATGATGATGATGAGGGTAATGATGATGAGTGTCATGATGATGAAGATGATGGTGATGAAGACGACGACGACAATGATGATGATGATGATGATGATGATGATGATGATGATGATGATGATGAGGGTCATGATGATGAGGATCATGATGACGAAGACCATGATGATCAACACGTTGAAGAGGATGGTGATAATGGTGATGATGGTTATGATGATGATGATGATGATGATGATGAAGATGATGAAGATGATGATGATCAACATGATGAAGATGATAATGATGATGGTTATGATGATGATGATAATGATCATGATGGTGATTAACATCATTGATGAAGGTGATTATGATCAACATGATGGTGATCATCATCATTTCCATCATCATCATCATCATCACGATCATCATCATCATCATCGCCATTACCATCATGATGATGATGATGACAATGATGATGATGAGGATGATGATGATGATGATGATGAGGGCCATGATGATGAAGACTAGGATTATGAATATGATGATGATGGTGATGATGATTATGATGATGATGATGATGATGATGATGATGATGATGATGAGGGTCATGATGATGAAGATGACGACGGCGACGATGATAATTATGATGACGATGATGATGGTGATGATGGTGATCATCATCTTTTCCATCATCATCATCATCATCATCACCATCATCATCACCATTACCACGATCAAGATGATGAAGACGACGATGACGATAATGATGATGATGATGATGATGATGATGCTAATGAGTTTCATGATGATGAATATGACGACGACAACGACGATGATGATGATGATGAGGTTCATGATGATGAAGACGATGATGATCAACATGATGAAGATGATGGTGATGATGGTGATGATGGTTATGATGATGACGATGATGATGATGATGAAGACAATGATGATCAACATGATGATGATGATAAAGATGATGGTGATCATCATCATCATCACCACCACCACCACCATCATCTCCATTACCATCATAATAATCTTCATTTTATTCATCATGATCATTAACATCTCCATTTTCATCATCATAATCATCATCATCATCATCATCATCATCTTCATCGTCACCATAATCAAGATCATCATCAACAACAACAACAACAACTTCATCATCTTTGTCTTCATCAGCATAATCGTCGTCACCATTGTCGTGATCATCATCATCATCATCATGATCCTTGTCCTTGTTTTCATTGTCTTCACCATCATCATCATCTTCATCATCATTGTCATATCTCCCTCATAATAGAAGTCTCAACATGTAGTGAAAATTGCCTTACTTCAAAACCAAGATTGAGGTAATCATACAATACCAAATGATTGATAACAACATAAAGGTAAGTACATGACACAGTAGATGGGTAAGTACATGGCACATTAAATGGGTAAGTGCATGGCACATTGGACGAAGCACATTAGATGGGTAAGTACTCACATTAAATGATTGATATCTACATAAAGTATAGAAAAGAGATATGTTTTAAATAACACATTCAATTATTGACATTGGTTTTATGGCCATTTTAAACTTAATAAAACACATTTGTGCCCATTATCAACACCAACATCATGTTTTGTCACCTCTCGCTCCTACGGAAATTGTATTGTGATTTGTGTCCATCCTTTAGCCCTCTCACAAGTAAGGTTTCAGAGGTTTCAGAGGGAGATTGCTTCAACTTTCTTTGCAGTTACCAAGGATGAACAATTTGGAGAGATCCATATGCTGACTATGAAGGGCCAACAATTGGTAAGTAAGTTACAAACCTTTCACTCAATGCCCTGTATAATTAGGGGTTTAATTGAGTAATATGTAGGTGTTTTCTTAAGTGTTGGTAGAAGATTATTGGAGCTAGACTGTGACTATTTGAAGGTTGCTAGATATGGCTTGTGACTATTTCAAGGCTGCTAGGGATGGGTTTTGACAATTTGAGTCTGCCTAGGTTGGGTTGTAACCCTCATAGGCTTCCTACTTCTTTTCTGGAGTGTACTACTACAACAATTCTATTAATCACTTAATTCTTAATGGAGGGGGTTTTCTCTCATTCTGGAACATAGGCACTTGGTGTAGCTCTGCCATCTCCAAGTCTTCCATTATATAGCCATGCTTTTACTATGATTTGGCACATGCAGAAAAAAGAAAGCACACCCAAAATTTTAGAAACTATAGATAGGCCCTTATAAGATAGATTCTATGTTAGAAACAAAGTAAAAATAATCATGCTTTTATTCTTCTTTTGGGGCTAGAACATTTCTTTCTACACTTCCTGTTATTGTATTTCAAAGAATTCCTGACAATTACCAGCTATGAGAGAGGTCAAGGTCAAGGGCTATGACTTCTATGGGAAATACCAAGTTTATAAGCAGCTTATCTAGCTATAGTAGACCTCGAACTAGATAGATAGATAGCATTATCCAAGTTTGTTGTGTGTTAGGGATTCATGTGTATGAAACGAAAGCCATACACTTTGGCTGTGTATGCATGCTTGCTATGTATGCTAGAAAGCATACACAGTCAATAAGATTTTCTATTTATGCTTGCTAACATACACAATTTACACTTAGGACTTGATAGTGATAAAACCAAATGAGCATGCAATTTCCCATGTGTCATTCATGCTTAGTGTAACACTCCACTTGGGGCTTTGTTATTGACTTATTCCATGAAAGTTATTGAGTGTCTTTGTAAGGTATCACTCTTAGAGAGAACATTGTAATGATTATTAGTTAGTGTTATGCTATCTATGTGAATGATCTTGAAATAATGAGTATCTTTTATTATAACAATGTTCATTCTCAATGGATGCATGCACTAGGGTTCCTTGGTTTGTGAGATGCAAGTGAAGAGTGTGTGAAGCTTGTGTGATGTGAGTTATTGGGATTGGAAAGTGGTGTGATACTTATTTTGTTCTAGCTATGTATTGCATTGTTGCACAATAGACTTTGTGTTAATCATACACAGTCAATAAAATTTGTTGTGTATGCTTGCTAGAATACACAGCCAATTTTTGTTATTTTGAAGAACGTTTGGTCCTTTAGTTTTGTTGACATTATGAATCATGGTGAATGTTAGGAATTTATGACTGAAATTTAAATCCATTGATGTATCACCATTCACTATGATATCATGTTACTATTTTTATGTTACTAAAAAGTTGTCACATGTTAGATAGTAGAATTTATTTAATTTTTATATTAATGTTAGTAATAAGTTTGTTATTGTTGATAACTTGTTTATATCATTGTATTAGTATGAAATTCATTTTTATTTCAGTCTGAAAATTACATGTTATGATGTTGATGTATCAGTATGTTGCAACATGTTAAATAGTTAATGCATGATTCATGAATCTATGATTCAGGTCTGTAATGCATCTAGAGGCTAGAATTTCTCCCAAAATGTTGTTTAGAGGCTCAGAACAGTTCATATAATGTCCAGGATTGGGATTTATGGTTTTTTTCATGCCCATATCTGTTACTCTCATGATATTTTTCCCACAATCAACCCATAATTAAAAATGAATGTTGTTTTAGGGTTGCTTGAGGCCACAAACAGACCTAGGATTTCCCATAGTTCTATAAAAATGGTATAGACCTATCTAAAAAGTAATCTTTGTCATAGGACACAGATTTCTAATCCATTTACCAATTACAAAAAATATTTGTCATAAGAAAAATATTTCTAGAATTCATTTTCTTGTAATTGGTAATAACCCCGTTAAGTTTGGATCACTTAGAATACTAGGCAATACTGGGACACAATATACTACAGAAGATGGACGAGAAAATGGCTCAAATGAAGACTAGACTAAAGGAAGATAAAAATTGTTAAAATAACTATAAAAATACAAAAGGGACTTACTTCCCTATAGTTGATTTATTGGTGTCTCAAGCCCATCTTGATGAAGAAATGGTTTCCTATAAGATCAAGTTTAAACTCTTCCTAGATTAACTAGTTTCATAAAAAAGAACTATAAAGAAAACGAGAGGGTTTTTTGTTCTGCTCATAGAGATGAATATTTTATTTTGGAAATGTATGTGACCTATATTATTAGTGGGGATGAGTGCTGAATCCACATGTTTCCATATGATTTTATATGTGGAAGGCCTTACATAACCCCTCTAAGTTGGAATCACTTAAAGTACGAAGCAATTTTGGGACTCAAGATACTACAAGAGATGGAAGAGAAAATGGCTAAGACAATGATTGTTTATAGAACTATGAGAATAAGAATGGGGACTGATTTCCTTGTAGCTTATTTAATAGTGTCTCCCACCCATCAGTTATGACCCTATTAATTCATCTCTGAGAAATTATATGTCTAATTAAGGGCATTTCATCTCCTGTTAAGTACTATCTAGGTTTTCATTCACTATTGAGAATTTTGAATTTCCTTCCTAAGTCATTCAAATTTCCTATATGTAAATATTGATTCATTCTTTGTACACATGATGGAATAATGGGTTTCTATGAAAATAACCATGTTTAAGGGTTTCAAGGTAAACTTATAATGTGTACCCTATGTGTGAGCCATTATTGTTTCTTATGCTTTAGATTATGTTTTGGTGTTTCTTTTCTTACACAATTTTATAAAGGTTAATTGGAAGGCCCCAAGGTATATTCCAACTAGTGTCATATAGAGTTCAATGTTCCCCTTATTAGACAGAAAATACATGAGAGATGTTGCAAAGTGTAGAGGCTACTTGGAGTGACCTTTAGATAAACTATGCATACCTTGTAGTTACATAACAATCTTTCCAAGCCTTATAAGAAAGAATAAGAGAGTGGTCCCTATCTTAATAACTCCATTTTCCAATTGAAGTTGAAAGAAATATTGAAATTTTATTTGCTTAGAATTCGCTGGACAATATTAGATTTATAGAATTTCTTATAATATTTCAATATGATAGAACATCTCATTACTTTTAATATAAATCCATTGTCCAAGGCTTACACTCTATTTACACTTCATTGCAACATAGCTTACGTGTGAAACTAGCAAGTGTAACCATAAGATGTTTTACAAAGATATTTAGAAAAAACATATTAGTGCAATGTTTTTAATGCTTAAAAGATTTAAGGTTAGGTTTGCAAGCATTATTCTTATTGAATAACTTGAAGCTCATATGAGCAAGTTTGGTACTAGTAAGATGCTTGGATGCCACCTCCTTTGTACTAAAAATTTAAGTAAATGTCTACATGACATAAGAATGATGAGGTTTTATGTCCTATTTCATTCCCTCTTCCTTTTGAACATTAGCATACATTAATGCACTTCGTTGCCAATGCGCCTTGGACTAAAGACTACCATTAATGTATTGTATTGTTTGATTATACTGGAAAACTATACATATCCTATGATATGTTGCTGAAGGGTTTGCACTTACATTCCATTATAAAGAGATGGGTGAAACCTATCTCTTATCCTACTGAGGAGTTGGATGTTCAATCCTACATTCCAAAATGAGAATTGTAGGGAGTTTCAAACAATCCCTCATTACTAAGGCAACACATGAAACAACACAAATTGAAAAGCTAAAAAGGAAGAAATCAACAAAGATTACAGACTGATATAAATGTATTTAAAACATGATGTTGCATGATCAGATGAGATCATATTAGAGGGTGAGTTTACGAGTGCCATATTAGGGTAATATTATGAGTACATTAACACCCACTAATGACTAATACTGTAAAGTACAACATATTAAAATGGCCACAAGTGGAATGCAAATGAATTTTCCAAAAAATCAATAGAAAACCTAATTCTAAGAGAACAACTATACCTATAAACACAAGTAGAACTAAGATAGGAGTATCAATCACTATTATTATCAGAACAAATGGCAATATCTCCACCCTGAGAACCTCTCTATTAATGTCCTCATAAGAGTGACCTACATTGATGGGCCCCTAGATTGTTAATTCACAATAGCCTGTGTGTGTTACCATTGTTAGAATTTCTATATCTGAAGTCTTCTCATCATCGTTGCACATGTGACTATTTTGGGTGCACATGTGAACCAGGTTTGGATGCTTTAATTGCAACGTAAAACAAGATAGTGAGACTTCACTTCCGCATTCTTCTTCTCAGCAGTATGGTGCATTGGCTATGACTTGGGTGACTATTATAGAATGTATTATTATTGTTGTGTTTCCAACAAGCTGTTTTCAGTAGTTTACGTGTGTTAGTGGTTTTTTTTCAAGTTAAAAAAAGTACCTTCAGTTTCAATTAGCAGTTTTTTTTAATATTTGCATTGAACTGTTTAGTTTTAGAACAATTCTAATTTTTACCTAGTCAAAGAAGGTGCATGAAGTCTAGTAGTAAGGTGCATATCCCAAGGAGACCTACTCTTACCTAATGGAGCTGACTTATTAAAGACTATCCATCATACAGAGATAAGGGTGCAAATTCTAGGACCGAAATAGATCTAGTGTTCATTTTGGTTTGGGTATATCTTTTAGGGCATTCGGTAAGGGGATTTTGACACATATATTTTCGAGTTCTAGTGCAAAAATGAATTTGATGGGAGTGATTGTTTTTTGTACATGTATCCTTTCTAGAAATGGACGTTGATTATATTGTGGCGTTTGTAGCTCCTCAATGTTTATTGGTAAGGGTAATGACTAATTTTGAATTTTCTGATTTTGGACATGAAGTTATCACTGTTTATTGGTGTTTGAGTCAAATGGAGTGGTAATTTCCTCTTCATCATTCTCATGAATGAATACTAAAGGATTATGGTTAAAAGTGTCCCTTATATTAGATGAATTTAGTGTAGTGACAAAGGAATGCTAGTGTATGTAGGGAAGGTTTGGATGTCATTATTAAATGTAGGTTGGATTGTTTTAATGTTATTTGGATTGGAGATGGGTTGGTTAGGGAATTTTGTTGGTCTTGGGGGATTTGGGGGGGGGNACTGACTTAATGATCTGTGGTTGAGAGATTTTTTGGGGGATGTGTAGAATACAATGGTGTTGTAGGAAGTGTTGGTGTTGCAGGATATGTGTGTGCTACAGGAAAAATTGAAAGAAATGGATGCATTTCATGATGACAAGAATTTAACATGGCATCATATGATCTCCCATGATAATGATATTTCCAAGGCTATTATGGATTAGTTTGAGGCATCCAATATGCCATGGTGTTGGGTCACTCCATGCCCAATTATATGAACGAAAAACTTGTGAAGTATAATTTTGCATCATACTTAAAGATTGATGTTGTCATGGGGATTTTGGATCCATTCAATAAAATGATCTTGTGGTCTCTTGCTATCCCTGGTATACTTGTTTCAAAGACAGTATGGTACGTAGATAAAATCCTTATAAATTAACTCACCAATCCACACATAAATGAAAACGATTTCAAACACCACCTACTAGAAACTAAGGTGCACTTCAAGATTAAAAGGGACCAATTGTGAACTCATAAGGTAGAACCATAAGGAAATCATATTTAATATCTTTGGCATTAAGATATAAATTCACACAATAAGATGACACTGTAAATTAAATAAATAAATCAGGTCATGGTTCAAAAGAAGAGATGTGGCTTCGTTGGATTACTCAATGTAGGTTTCATCTAAAACCTGGTTATTTTTTTATTAATAAACAAAATATTGTCGGTTTTCTGACGACAACTGAGATGTGGCTTCATTGGATTTCCTACACCTTGGCGCTAAACTCTGATGATGTATCTTTGGCTTCGATGAGCTCATTCTGTCGGTTATCCAATGCACTGTGGCCCTAGTCCAACAAGGTTGCCCTGATTCTGAAAATAGTGATACGTTGGTCGCCATTGGAAAACTGACTAGAACCCATTGGAAATTCGATGACTTAAGAATCACACAAATGACAAGGTGAGGTTGGGAAATTCAAAATTCATCGCCGGAGAAATGACTAAAGAGTCGTTGGACATTCGATAGGTCTCTTTCGAAAATCCAATAAAGAATTATTTATGTCATCTAGAAAGACAATTCGGATTTTGGACTATATGGGAGTCAGATGTTTGACAGGGTTTGACATGTCGTCGAATATCTGATGATATGCCATTGATGGCAAAAAAATTGTATCGAATTACCAACAAGGTTCTGTTGAATTTCAGACATGAAAGTCGTCAGATTATGGGCTTATATTCTATTGTGTCACATTAATGTTGGTTTATCTTGTGTAATTCCCCCAATCTATGACATTGTGCCAAGTTTAGATCCAAGCAGTGGCCATAATGAGGTGAAATGAACCTAGATTGACCATGAAGTGGTTAGGCTAGTCAACAATTGTGAAAGGAACCATCATGAGGGCGCTAGAGGTGTTTTAGTGGCTTGGTTTTGGACCATTAATGAGAAAATTGACCAAATCCTCAAGAGGCACAACTAGTCTCCTCAAAACAAGGAAATATAATAACTACCCCATAAATGTAGCATAGAGGGGCACATTGACTCCATAGAATAAGGAAAACAGTGGGAAAGTGGGCAAACAATATTTTATTGTGTAAGCACTCATCTAAGTGGGTCAAATGTGGATAAAATAGGATCCAAGACACTAGACTAGGAACTAGAACCATTTTCACATGGAAAAACTTACACTAAACACTTGAAACCTTATGCAAAGATTATTAACCAAGGTCTAGATGGGGACTGTGTTCCAACACAACACTTACAGGAGAAACTCTAATAACATATAAAACAATGGAAATACCCTTTATGATCTCCATGATCACACAAAGTGTGAGAAGTGAGCATACTTGGAAGCAATTAATAATGAAAACAATGAAACAACTCTTTCTAATCTCCAAGATCACATGAGGTGCGAAGAGAGAGCTGTTACAAAAATAAAATAGTAAATAAATAGGCTATAACTATTAGTAATAGTAATTAATTATTATATATAGTTATGAAAGAAATGTCTCTTAAATATTTGATGGTTGAGCCATATTTAAGGCAGCCATATCCATTGTATTTTATCATCCATTTGATTATCAATTATTTACTTATTCAAATTCAGAATATGGAATATATTCCCCCTTATTACCCGGATACAGATTCTCCATTAAACCGGATACTGTGGAAACAATGACACAATCATTTCTAATCTCCAAGAGCACATGAGGTGTGAGGAGAAAGCATACTCAGAATACACAATTACACAGAAGGAATGAAAATATACTTATAAAAACATACAACACTTATAACATATCACCACACTTCTTCTACGTGTTGGCTTTGATACAATTTACACGAAATGATTAGAAACTAAGATAAGAACTCTCAAGGGATGTTACACATCCTTAAGGAGTGACAACAGAATCTTACATACATTTAAACAAAACAATAGAAGAGATAAAAGAGACTTACAAAACAATAGAACAAAATGAAAAACAAGAGAGTATGGATATAAAAACACAATAAAGAGGAATGGTATAACATAATGAAATGCTTATATTAACAGAATGCTTATAGGGCTTGCAAACATTTATGCTCAACCAATAATCCAAAGCTTGAAATCTTATTTGACACAAAACACTTGAGTCTAAGAGTATAACTCTCCTTCAATCTCCCAAGTCATCTCTGAATCTAGTATGATCAAAATGAGGAGATGGCTCACTATTTATAGGACTCAAAGAGGATTTTAGAGGGACTGTTTCTAGATTCCTCCTGATTACTCATCCCTTCACTAGAGGCTTCTAGAGGAACTGTTTCTATATTCCTGTTGACTCATTATTTTATTATTCATATTTTTTACTATTCATGTGAATAGTATAAACACTATTCATGTTAATAGTAAGGAAACTATTCATCACTATTCATCCACATATCTAAAATGCCACATGTTGTGCATCTTGCAAAGCTAGAGATAGTGGGAATATTTTTTGACATTTGTGAACAGGCCTCATAGGATAGATGTTTATTTATTGTAAAAATTCTAAGGCCTTGATGGCATAAGGAATTTCATAAATTGGCTAAGGATCTAGGCACAGAATTAACCTCACATAGAATTGTAGAGAATTAGCATAAGGAGAGAAGAAGAAGAATTAATGAACACACATTAATGAATGATAAATAAATGATAATTGATATTATTACCTAGGTAATACATCCTTATAAAGGAAAAAGGAGTTGCATGAAGACAACTCAAGCTAGCTCATAATGTAGGCTTACTAATTATGATAAACCCCATCATGTTGACTAAATCACTTTCCCAATCTACCAAGAACCTCACAAATTAGCAATAGCATGTGTGAGTGATGATGAGTGAAGGAAATAATTGATAATCCTAGAATATGGAGAGAAAATAATGGAGGATGGGTTGGCAACAAAAGCTACTAGTTTCCTAGTTGACTAGCTTTACCTTATCCATAGAAAAGCAGGATAAAGCAAAAAAAGTAGAATAAATCAAAATCTGCTATAAAGCGCAGTTACCAATTTTGGATGGCCATAAAGTGCTCAAGATCAACCTAGAATCAGAAATAAATCATTCCTAGGATATAGATTTCAAGTGTTGACTCTAAGGTGCAAGTGGATGCCAACTATCTAAGCTAGTGGGTAGGAAATTAATCAAATAATGATTAATTATTTTATGAGTGGGTTTGTTATATTCCAACGCCCCTCTTTAAGCATGAATTTATGATGATATCCCTAAACTAATCAGAAATATATATGCCTATATGGCCCAGCAGTAAATCTATGGTCACCCTTTTACAATTTATCTTTGTCCAAAGAAATGAGGAAAGAGGTAAAACATCAAGGGGAAAATCCTCCCTCAAGAAAGGACATGAAAAAAATACCAAAAATGTTGAACTGTTGGTGTTACTGCTGCTCCAAATTAAATGCTGATTTCTAGAGGAATCTTCTTCTTGGGAAGAATACAAATCTGCTCACCTAGATCAAGGACAGCTGCAAGATGGAAATGAGGACCATGTAGAACAACTAAGATTCAGTGATGTGAATGCAATACTGAAGCATCTTGAGAGTTGTAATCAGCTCCAAGATGATGAGGTGACTTGAACTTTGAACCAATAAATATGAAATGAGCTCTAGATAGGTGAAATAACTATCCAAGTGAGTGTATCATGTCTCAATCTTCATTTACACAGAGAGGATGTGTGCAAGTGATAATGTAGGAACATAGAGAAGGCATGGGATCAGAGAGTGTGAATTCATGGGATCCATGGGTTGATCTAGCTTCAAAAGAATCCAAGAGATCACATATAAACACAACAATAGACTCATGGTAATATACTGGTAAAGAATTCTCTATGGTAGAAGTACGAGAGGAGGAAAGATATTGATGTTCAAAATATTCAAGGAGGCTTTGAGGATGAGTGCCAAGAACAAAGGAGGAGCTACAAAAGCACTTGGGATCAAGTATGTTAACTATAAAAACACTGTAAGGACTTGATTTGGCTAAGCAAATATCCTGGAAGTCACTGGGTTGTGCACCATCAAGAAGAGAGGCATGCACAAGGTGTGAGAGGTCTAGCATATGCATCTCAAAATCCATGATAGAAGACATAGAGAACACTGAATGTGTCAGTGAATCATCAATAGCAATAGCAGCTCCATTAGTCACTTATTTTTCATCAACAACATCATAAGAAGATGAATCAATATCTTCTACTTCAAGGGACACAGAAAAAGATGGCTCTTCAATATTTTCTTCTTGATTGAAAGAGGAAGCATTCAAATCAAAGAGAGTAGTAGCAAAAATAATTGTATGAGAAAATTCTTGTTCATGATCAGCTTCATCAAAGACTATAGAGGTCGAGACATCTTGAGAGAGATAAATTCTTGAGGAGCTAGAGGCACTCTCCACATACCTAGAAGGATCCTCATTGTCCTTTCCCAAAACTCTATCCAATGTTGTCCAGAGATCCTTTGGGTAATCAACAGAATCAATAAGGTAGCGCATGCATGGAGAGATAGGTAGAAAAATATCTCCAATTTCTCTATCATAGTAATTCAACCAGTCACTTGGATCTTCATAAGACTCTTCACCAACTCTAGTAGATATCTCATAGAGACCTTGTCTCTTTAGATATGAAATCATCTTCAGCTTCCAATTTGAATATCTTGTGAATGGAGAAAGAAGAGGAAATGGTACTCTTGAATCCATTCGAAGTTGAACCTGCAAAATAAACCTGCAAATCTGAAAAGGAGGATTAATTAATGAACTCTCAAAGATCTGATATCATGTAGAGCTTTGATATCCTCAGCTCTAATACCATGTAGAACTTTAACTTTGAGAAACTTAGCTTTGATACCATGTAGAAATTCTAAATCCTTGATGGCATAAGGAATTTCATGAACTAGCTAATGATCTAGGCACACAATTAACCTCACATAGAATTGTAGAGAATTAGCATAAGGAGAAGAGAAGAAGAATTAATGAACATGCATTAATGAATGATCAATAAATGATCATTGATATTATTACATAGGTAATACATCCTTATAAAGGAAAAAAGAGTTGCATGAAGACAACTCAAGCTAGCTCATAAAGTAGGCTTACTAATTATGATAAACCCCATAGTTGACTAAAGCACTTTCCCAATCTGCCAAGCACCTCAAAAATTAGCAATAGCATGTGTGAGCAATGATGAGTGAAGGAAATACTTGCTAATCCTAGATTATGGAGAGAAAATAATGGAGGATGGGTTGGTAACAAAAGTTGCTAGTTTCCTAGTTGACTAGCTTTACCTTATCCATAGAAAAGTAGGATAAAGCAGAACAAGCAGAATAAAGCAGAATCTATTGTAAAGCACAGTTACCAATTCTAGATGGCCATAAAGTGGTCAAGATCAACCCAGAATCAGAAATAAATCATTCCTATGATGTAGATGGAAAGTGTTGACTCTAAGGTGCAAGTGGATGCCAACTATCTAAGCTAGTGGGTAGGAAATTAATCAATTAATGATTAATTATTTTATGAGTGGATTTATTATAGTCATGTGAATAGCATAAAAACTATTCATGTTAATAGTAAGGAAACTATTCATCACTATTCATCCACATATCTAAAATGCCACATGTTGTGCATCTTACAAAGCTAGAGATAGTGGGAATATTTTCTGACATCTGTGAACAAGCCTCATAGGATAGATGTTTATTTATGTGGCTACTATACCATGATTCATACCATATATTCTAAAATTTCAAAACACTGACAAATGAATTGAATCATGATGAGTACATGCCACTCATCTAGCAGTTTATTTAAGTGGCTATCAAACTATGCCATGAATCATACCCCATGAATTTTGATCACTACATGCCACTCATATAGCATAATGTAATATGTACAAGATATTTACAAAACTGGGTCCAACATGCTTCCATGTCAACCTGGATCTGGTGGATCTTCATCATCATCTTCATACGACTACATGTGTTCCCAATATAGATATATATATTCATCACTGTCTTCTTCATAGCTATCACCAACAAGTCTAGTTCTGACTTCATGGTCCAGAGCATATATTATTACATGAACTATAGAAGATCCAAAAGGAGGATCTAACCATTTAAAACACCATGATCCAACATGATATTTGAGATATCCAAACTTCCATCTATACCATTTTTTACCATTAATTAATTTCCAAAGTATTAACATGACTTGTTTAAGCTCAATGAGGAATAAATGGCCTAACTCATATTTTGCACTTTCTTTAACATGTTCAAAAAAATGTTCATCTTTTTTCTAGGAAGGAGAGTCATGCTACAAGGGAGGAATGGAATGATAAAAACTTTCCATCATGGAAACCACCTGCATGCAAATTCTAGTAAAAAACATGAAAATCTAGTGCAAACGTTTTTATCTTTCCTGATGAATCTGGACGCATCCTTAAAACATGGAAACAACATATAAGGTTCTTCAAAAAATGAAGAAGGATAAGCATGACTCCAAGGAGTTCTTCTCCACTGACTAACTCTGAATTTTGATAGGTTGAATGCACTTGGGCCAAAGAAAAAATATGCATTTGTATGATGACAATACCATTCAAATAAAATGAGACATGGCATCTCCCAAGGACAAAACTTTATACAATCCATAATATCTTGTTCTGAAGGCTTGCTTGGACCAGTCTCGCTTTTTATCATATGTATATGTTGTGATGGAAATCAAATATCATTAGCAAAAGGATACTCTTTTGATTCTAAAAGTTCTTCAATATCAAATAAAATAATAATATCTTCATCTTCTCGATAATTTTCATCTTCTACATACTCATAGTATGGTATTTTGAATGTTGGATCTTCCAATAATTATCTAATTGTTCCTTTAGGCTTGTTTCTTTTGGAGAAATCATTAGCAAATTGTCCAAATCATTTACAGTTGAAACAGTCCACTTGGCTAGTGTCTCTATTCTTTCCTTGCTTCAATATGTACCTAAGATATCCCTTTTTCTTGGAAGACCCTTTTTCTTGAATATTATCTTATTTTTTAGAACATGATCCTCTACAATATTTCTTCTTTTGAGGGTGAGTTTGGTATTTACAACCAAAATATTTTTTGAATGGAAGATAAGAACATACCTGTTGATTTATGAAATTATCCATTGTGTTTAATGTCTTCTCCAACTTTATGGAATTACAAGCATCATTTATTGCTCCATCAATAATTTGGAAGATTCTTGCAAGACTCATTTCTTCTAGAGTAACGGCCATTACTTGTCCTTTTCTTCCCAATGAATCCCACCAATGCTTTAAATTTCACATGAATCCAAAAACAAGTAGAGAAGCCACTTCTTCTGGTTCTTTTCCTAGAGAAAGCATCTGAGTATTGCTCCATCCAATCATCCCACAAACCATTTCTATAATCTCATATTCATATCTATTACCTATAGTGTAATAATTGTTTTGAAATTTTTGAGATTTTGTAGTAAAATTCAATGGTTCTTCATGTCCATAAGTGCTAGCATCATCAATAGTTTTTACTTGTTATTATTTTGGCCGTTGGGAAGTAATCTTATTTTCTTGATGGATTCTCTTATATTAAGCTATGTTGAGTCCTTTATTGTACTCTACAAGATCATCTATATACACAACAACAAAATTTATATAGGTTCTAAATATCTCATCCGTTATTTTATGAAATTCACTCAAAGCATTTTTCAGACCAAATGGCATCATAGTCCATTGATAATGTCCCATAGGCACTACAAAAACAGTTTTGTGCATGTCTTCTATTTTGAGAGAAATTTTCCAAAATCATGACTTCAAATTGAACTTTGAAAATATATGGAAACCTTTCATTATTATTCGAAATTCATCTTCGTTTTGTATAGGATTCTTAATATATTTCAAAAATTCATTGAGAGGAGTATAACCAATAACCAATATGTTGTTACCTCTATTATGCTATAAATTCTTGTTGACATATAATCCTGCTCATGGCCAATTGAATTTTGAAGGGATAATCAAACCTCTGGCCAGGAGATCCCATCCTTTATCTCTTTTGGACATTCTTCCAAATATTTTGTTGTCGTTCCTCTAAGATTTTCTTTTGTGGGATTATCATAAGGAAATTCTAGAATTCAGACACCATACTTTTCTCTTTTCTATAAGGCATTAGGCTATTCAGAATAACAATATCTGAACTATTTTTTATTCATCCTTTCCAATGGATTTTCAATTTGCTTTCTTTCCTTTGAGAGGAAATTAATTATTTTTTGAATCTTTTCTAGCCTTTCAAACTTGCATCTCTGTATTTTCTAAATATTTTCTTTTGCATAGTTTTTCGTAGTAACAAAGACAAAAGCTCCATTGATTTTCAAAGAAACCTTTTCATCATCAACTATTAAAGGAAAATGCTTGGAGATAAAATAATTTCCAATAACAATATCAACTCCATGCTCTTCAAATTGTAAACAAAAAATATTTTAGACCAAAAAAGTAAATAGGAATGGGCATGGATTCTACAGAAATATCTATCTTTTCTTTATAGGAATAGTTTAACCTGTTGTATGAGGCAATCCATGAATCTTCTGGAAAACAAATTTTTTTTCCAATGATATAGAAGCACCTGTATCAACAAGTGCATCTAAATGGAATGCCTTCAATCCATCTAACTTAAATTCACAAGTGACAAAGACTTGATTTTATTTCTTGATAAAAGTTATCCTTGGGTGTGACTAGATACTTCTTACATATTCAAGTTCACTCTCTTGCTCTCCTATTTCTTTATAGGGACATCCTTCACATGGAATTTCACCCAATCTGCTAGCATTCTCAAATGCTTCTAATAATATTTCTCTATTTGCCTCAGATTGGATTTCTACTTTTCTATCTTCTCTACAATCTTCTTCTTATGCTTCTAAATAATTTTATGTATTTTCTTTATATTGACTTTATGGTTTTATATCTTCTTTGATTTATTCTTCATCTGAACTGGAAGATAGTCTTTTATGAATTTCTATCTCTTTGAGTCTGGCCTCAACATCTAAGACTCTTTTTCTATTTGCAACTTTTCTTCTTGAAGATTCATTATTTTCATCTATTTCTCATGCTTCCTTCAAATATTTTCCATATCCTTATCGTGTTTGTTGCTTGTCACTTGTTTCTTACTACTAGACTCACTAGGAAACAAACTACAAAAGAAGGGTCTCTTCTAGATGGTTTATATATAGATATTTCTTTAAAAATTTTGCAACCTTGCGGTAGCACTTGATAATATCTTTTTGTAGAATAGGAATGATAATACTGACTCCTGAATGTCAATGGTTCAGGTAATTCAATTATAGAGTCAAGGATTTTAGGAATATTTTTTTGGGATATTGAGAAGGATATTTCGGGGGATGACATATTTTTTATTTTAGATAGAGTCAATTTATTGTGTGAGAGACTAGATTTCTCTTGATAGATTCATCAATATTTGTGTATTCCGTGGAGGTGTGGTTTTTGTTGATCATTGGGGTGCAATATTAACATAATTAAACCTCCAAGGATTTGAATAAATATGCAAGTTTGCATCAGGACAATTTTCTAAAGCACGATTAAATTACTATTCCACTTACAAAGAGATCATAGCTTCCATTAAAGGTATCAAAAGTTTCTTAATATTTTTCATATCAAAAGAGTTTAGTTTGAAAATTGATCTTAAAAACATGCAAGGATATTTGACATCTAATGTCACTAGAGAGATTGGCAATGCTAGATTAATACAATGGAATATGTTGTTAGGAAATTTTACAATAAAATTTGAATAAGTTGAAGGAAAAAAGAATGCTCTTGTTGATTTTATAACGATTTCTAGCATCCAACGAATATTGTTCAAAAGATAAGGATGATACAATTTGAAATCGATCCCGATTCAATCATTCCTGATAATCAAAGAATATTTTATGAATTGGATTTGGCTAGAATATTACTACTTATCCCCTTATAAATACAAATCATATTACTTGAGAAATGGGATAACCAGACAATTCTTCATGCCAACAACTATGAAGAATGTAAATATAAAGGATTCTACATAGATTATGATCCCATTAATGATCCCTTTAGAACATATATATAATTCTATGAGACTTATGTATATTGGGATGAGTGGATATTCCTCATTAGATTTGTTAAGGATTCAACAATAAGTAGTTATTGTATTTGATTGATCCTTTATAATGAATAATACATGGAATGAAATGTTTGAATTGTTTATCAGTAAATTTATTCCATGCAAAGAAGAAGGTTTAGAAGATGCATAATTAATTAGAGTACTAAAATATGATTTGCAGATAGGAGCATTCAAAAATATATGTTTCAAATTCTTAGTTGAGATAAAAACTGCTGAAATATTGTAACTTCAAAGGATATTCTAAATGTATTTTACTGATGTAACCCAAGGGAGATATTATTATTCCTTCGTTGCAAAATTACTATTGTATTTGGTCATCCTAGAGTCATGAGGTAAATCCTTCATTCTAAGTTGGGTCATTAGTACCCTAATGAATAATATAAAATACTATTTTGAGTCTTCCTAGGTGAAGTCAGCCTAGACAGTTTAGTGGGGATGACTTGTCTAGGGTAAAATTCAGTTGACATAATGTGTATAAATAGAGGAGTTGTGTTCCTCATTATAACATAGAATCACTCACTTGTGTAGTGCATAGGAGAGAGAGAGAGAGGTAGACATATCAGAAAGGATGAGAATACCTATTTTGGGGTTTTATCTTATACATCTTATATAGAGGAAGTTTGGTTAGGTTTTCTCCCCCTTGAGGGTTTCCCAAAATAAATACCATGTCTATATTGTGATTATGTTTCTTTCAGTGATTCTACATATGCTACTGTTGTGAATTTGGATTAAACACTAATGATATCTAGTATAGCATATGAAATATTAACATGGTATCATAGCTATCCTAAATAGGACAACTTTCACAATATGAAACTCTCTCCCCTCTCTCTTCGGAATAAATTAGGGTTTTTGCAAAGTTTGAAATTTGGAATATCTTCTTACATATAAATTTGTGCCTCCCTAGAGTGCATGTACTGATCCCAGGATCAAATTTTTTGGGTGGTTTAATCTCTGGGAATTCCAAACCTTAGTTTTCCACTAAACTAGAAAACTGCAGAAAACTAGAACCAAAAATTCTGTAGAAGTTGTAACCTCGAAGGAAAGTTTTGAAGGGTGAATATTTGGGATCTCCAGAAATCAGTTGGACCAACCAACTTGCCTTGGTCAAGTGCATCTCCTGGTAAATTCATCTTTTCATTTTGATAAATTTCAAATTTGTGTGACCTACTATAGAGGATGTCCCCAAGCACTAAGATTGAGGACACACTGGAAGGCATAGAAAAATTCCTAGCATGGAAGTATAGGATTGGTCTCATTCTGAAATAGAATGGACTTGAGACGTAAATTAAGGAAAAATTTGTAGACATTATAGAATATTAAGCTAAGGATAAGCATGAACAATACCTAATAAAGAAAATGAGGATCATTGTTGATTCTATCAAAGATCACTTGATCCCTCAAGTGTCATCTAAGAAGACACCAAAGCAAATGTATGATGCCCTTTCTAGAATGTATGAGGAAAGGAACATCAACAAAAATATGAATATGAGAACTCAACTGAAGGTCACCAAGATGAGAAAAGGAGAATCAATTCAAGATTACTTCATAAGGGTATCCCAGTTCAGAGAGCAACTAAGTTCTATAGGAGACACCCTTGATGAGGATGAACTAGTTATGGCTTCTCTCAATCATCTCACTAGACCTTGGGACTCATTCATACAGACTATGTGTGCCAAAAAATAAAGTATGAAGTTTGACATAGTATGGAAATATTTCATTCAAGAAGAAGCTAGAGTAGCTAATAGAGAAGCTCTACTTAGAGAAGATGATCAAGCTCTAGACATGAATACTAAAGGAAGAAAAAAATCAAACTTCAAGAAACGTAATCCTAAACCTTCAAAGAACAAGTTTGAAAAGAAAAAAAGGATTGCTCGAAGTATCAATGCTACAACCGTCATAAGATAACATACCTTACCAGAGAGTTCCCATCACTAAAGAAGAAGAACAACAAAAGACATCATTCTCATCTAGTTGAAGATGTGGATGAAGAAGAAATACCTCAAAAGAGACTAACAAAAGAAGAAGATGTAGAAAAATATGTACTATTCTTTGCACTCTCTGGGTATGTAACACTTGGATAATATACATGGCTTATTGATAGTGGTGATTCAAAGCACATGATTGGTGAATCAAGCTACAAGATTGACTCTAGGAATTGCATGAATATGAAGGAAGTACTGTATGCACCAGGTTTGAAAAAGAACTTACTTTCCATCTTAGCTCTAGATAAGAAAGGATATAGAGCTGCTTTTATAGATGGACAAGTACTTATGTGATCCAAAGGAAATACACTTGAAATTTTTGTGGTCATTGGTGAAGAAGATGGAGTCCTGTACAAACTCAGAAGACATCCAGAGACATCCCTTGTCCATGAGACTACCAAATCAAGTGAATTGTGGTGTAGGAGGCTTGATCATGTCAACTAGAAACCACTTCCCTATGTGAGAAAGGTGGTAACACGGTTACCATATATGAAGATTGATCATGAGGGAACTCGCAAAGGATGTGCAAGAGGAAAGAACATCAAGAATTCATTTCCAAAAAGTGAAACAAAGACTAAAGGTACATTAGAACTAATTCTTTCTGACGTATGTGGTCCTATTACCATTATAACATTAAGTGGATATGAATATTATGTCACATTTATTGATGACTATTCAAGAAATACATGGATGTCATTCTTGAAGAAAAAGAGTGAAGTGTTCAGGAAATTCAGGGAATTCAAAGCCTTGATATAGAACCATTCAGAAAGAAGAATCAAGACACTAAGATCAGATAATGGTGGATAATACACTTCAAAGGAATTTGAAGCATATTGTAAGGAGGAAATAATCAAGAGGGAGCTAACCACTCCCTATAATCTCCAACATAATGGTGTTGCAGAAAGAAAGAATAGAACTATTATGTAAGCAGTGAAAACAATGATTCATGACCAAGACCTCCCCATGCACCTATGAGTGGAAGAAACAAGAAAAACCGTATATATGCAGAATAAATTATCTCACAGTACTCTTGTATTCAAGACTCCTGAAGAGATGTATACAGGAAAGAAACCTAAAGTGAGGCATCTCAATATATTTGGCTATCTAGTATATGTACATATTCCAAAAGAGAAGAGAACCAAGTCGGATCCTTCTTGAAAGGAGGGAATATTTATTGGATACGGTGAAGTATCCAAAGCCTTTAGGGTATACATTTTAGGATTCCGTCATATCGAGATTAGTAGGGATGTAACATTTTATGAAGAGACAACTATTAAGAAATCTAGAAGGTGTCAGCTTGAAGAAGTACATGAAGAGGATGTACCTCCCAAAATGGTAGAAGCTGAACCCTCTCCTAAAACAATAGCATATGAAGATCATGATATAATAGAACCTCAAGAACCCCCTACTATGGATATCTCTCGAAAGAGAAAAATTGCTTGGGTAAGAAAAATAATACAAGAAGCAGAGATATATGGAGCTCCAGAAGGCTCCACAAGAAAAAGAAAAAGATCAAATCCATATTCCAGTTATTTAGCTTTAATGTGTGATCTTGTAGATTAGGAACCCACTAGCTATGAGGAATATGCACAGAAGAAAGAATGAGTTGAAGAAATCACGAAATAATTGTTGGGGCGCGCACCCTACCGGTCCTTAAGGTGGGTAACTCCGTGGGTTTTTGGGAGCTTGTAAGTGGATCTACAGCTCAAAATAGTCTTAGGGGCGTCGGGGTTGAGTAAAAACCTTATTTTGTAATAAACCCATGGTTTAAATCCAGGGTTTAGGGTTCAGGGTGCCCATGGTTTAAGTCCATGGTTTTGTAATAGTGCACTGTATAAATAGGCACTCTTGTAAATAAGTTAGGTTAGGCTTTTTATGTAAAAGGAATTGATGTGAAGCTAAGGCTATTTTTTTAAGAAAAGGTTAAGTCCTAGCTGTGTGCGTGGACGACCTCTGCAACTGTGTGCGCAGAGGGTTTTTGGGTGATAAGGAAATATGCAGCTATGTGCGTAGAGGCCTGCAGCTGTGTGCATGGATTTGAGGACTGAAGGGATCTGCAGCTGAGTGCACATATCAGAACTGTGGTTTTTGTAGAAAGTTGAATAAAACACAGTTCTATGGACGTAACCCCTACACTGGGGGTGAACCACATTATATCTTGTGTCGTGGTTCTATGTGTTGTTTATGTTGTGTTCTTTCATGCATTTATATCTATATATCTGATAAGTAAAGATCACTGCTAGATAATAACTTCGCTGTGAATTTCCAGTAAAGGGTTGTGCAAGGCACTGTTTGTTTATCTAACCACGAAGCTAAATAAGTGAAGGTTAAGTCCTGTGATTTATATTTATAATCTGTTAAAAGCTAAAGGTACATTAATATCCCTCTTTTGCTTGCAGAAATCTGGTTCTACGGCACCCCATAGCAGTTTCGGGTGAGACTGCAACCTGTTCGCAGGTTGTTTCCGAAAGGGCCAACTCTGTGGGTATTTTGTTGGTGCAAGTTAAAGGTATAAAACCCGGGTCTGCCCTATAGCCAAACAAATTGGTTCCATTGCCGGTTGAACTCAGTATCTGCTCAAGAGGGGTTTACATCGTACGTCGAGGGCTATGTTCTGGAGACCCTCTATGAAGGAAATCAGTGATTGGCTTGATGAGACTTATCTAAAATTTGCTGAGCAAGAGAACAAAGATCCGCGTCGTAGTGCAAACGAATTTTTACAAAGGTATGTTTTTTGTGATGTTTATGAAATTTTCTTTGGTAGTAACCACATAGAGTTGCACCAGTGTTTATCCAGGTTAACAGAGAGAAGGACAAGCTTCCATGAATGTCAGTTTCCTGCTTGGACCCCCACGATAATTAATATACTAAAAAGGGTGAACAACGAGATATATCGCGTTGTTGATTTTTGGACAACGTGAACCCTTGAAGCATTTGTGATAGAGTTCGCCATCGACACAAGTACCTCCTTTAGTGAAGCTGAGCGACAGTTTTTCAAAGGACCAAGGGGTAAGTTTTTGAACTCATTTAGTTTCAGAATTAAAATGATTTTAGCTGAAAAAGGTATACTGCTTATTGAATCAGACTGTTAGATTTTGTATTACTAACCTATGTTTGCAAGAGAAAATACCTCCGATGAGAAAATTGGTTTGCTGCGAAGTGGAAAAAGGTACAAGAGAGATTCTGGATCCTATTCCTAGGGTCAGCATACCGAGTATCCCCCTGTAAATCCCATAGATTTAGAACCCAAAGAAACCCCTTCTGTTGGAAACCCTCCGGTAACCCCGCAGCGAAGACCTATTATCCCTGAGAACCCATCGCAGTCTGAAAGTCACCCTAGCCCGAGTATTCCTGTCGCAGGTCAGTATACCCTAGTCAGTTCCCCCCCACCTACTTTCAGTCCCCCTCCCTCCCCCCATAGACCTACGATGGCCCATATGCATGACGACATTAAGCTCCCTATTTTCAAAGGAACTGCATCAGAGGATCCAGAATAGTTCTGGTTTTTATGTGAAGCAGTGTGGATTGCTAAGTCCATTAAGGATCAAGATACAAAAAGAGAACAACTGGTTACTTCTTTTAGAGACCGTGCTCTGAACTGGTTCATCAAGTTCTCCAGCACTCAGAACCATGCGTTGGATGATATAAAAGTAGCAATGATAAAGGAATTTAAGAAGCCGAAATCCGAGTCACAGTGTATCACTGAATTGAAAGATATTAATCAGAGGCGTGGAGAATAAGTGTGGGACTTTGATCAAAGATTCAAAGTTCTGCTAGACCAAGTCAGTTTCCCCATTGGACCTATGTAGCACAAGGAATGGTTTATTGTAGCGTTGCTCCCGCATATCAGAACTCCACTTATGCAACAGAAGGTTGCTGACCAGCAGGAGGCTCTGGAAATTGCGATGAATCTTGAAACCGCTCCTGTCGAAGATAACTCTGGTATCGCTCAAATCCAAGTGCAGTTGGTAGCGATGGCTCTAGAGATGCGTGATATGAAGAAAGGAAAAACCGGTCACGAAGAGGTCTAGTGCACACAATGTCAGACAGAAGGTCACGACAAGGAACAGTGTCCTGTGGTAAGAAACTACCTGCATACTGGTGCGCCAAACCCATTCAACCCTACTATTCTATATTGTGAGATCTGTCAGAAAACTGGCCAGCATCGACCTGAGAATTGCTGTCTGCTACAGAGGTATGTGCAAGTCCCCAAGAACCCTTACTGCAAATTCTGTAAGTCCATAGGACATAATGAAGATGAGTGTCGCAGTTATGACCTCATGAGAGAACGCACCTACGATGCCTATCGGGTACAAAATGAGGGACAGAGTAATGATGGCTATGGCTACCATGGTGGTGTATCCGATAGAGGTGGTTTTGAAGGCCGTGGTCGTGGTGGCATGGATAGCAGAGGTCGTGGTCAGGTGGTGTGTTATAACTGCAACCAGGGTGGACATCTGGCTCACGATTGTTGGAACCTGACTATGACATGTCGGTATTGCCAGGTAGTAGATCATATGATCGAGTAGTGCCCGCAGTTGATAGCTAATATTCAGGAAAGAAACAGTGCCCCTACTCAGAATCTTCAGATGATTTCTGTCGAGCAAAGACCTGCCCCAACCATTAATGTTGTTACCAGAAGTGGAGCTACAACACATATACAGCCTGCCGAGAAACAACCTGACGAGGCTTGGGTTCGTAAGGCCCCCGTGAAAGTCCCCACCTTGAAAGAGAAATGGAGACATTCATGGAAGCCAAGAAAGATTTTGTGGATTCTAGAACAGCAGTCGCACCGGAGCAGCCACATCAGCAGCAGTCACAGCTGCGAGAAGATTCGACGGATAAAGTAAGTACACTATCCTCCTTCTTACAGAGTTGTATGAAACTTTTAAGAAATCTGAATGCTTTAAGTGTGTTACAGAAAGTTATTGCTTCCTGCAAACCTCAGCAAGGTTCTGATCAAGCAAAAGCTGTTCATAGAGTCAGAAGAACTGGTAGGGAAATGAGGTTGGGCACTCAGATAGGAGAGTATGAGATGACTGATGTGATCTTCGACTTAGGGTCAGAAGTCAATGTCCTAACCAAGAAAAGCTGGGAACAAATGGGAAAACTTACCCTTGATTGGTCCCTTATATAGTTGAGATTAGCCAATCAGCAGAAAATTGTGCCCCTAGGATGCTTTCCTAATGTTCCAGGAGATATTGATGGAGTCTGTACTGTAGCTGACTTTGAAGTTATTGAGATCATTGACGACATCAACCCCTATCCATCCTTGTTAGGTATTGAGTGGGCACTAGACAACGATGCAGTCATTAACCTTAAGAAGAGACAAATGATTTTTGAAGGGAAAGAGTTGTGAGTCATCGTACCACTGGATCCCTCACAAGGAGAAAGATACACAGAACCACTCAGAAACGAAGATCAGGATGTTCTGGAGCACATCTATAACATCAAAGCGAAGGAAGAAGATTATATTGACCCCAGTGCCAAAGGTATTATGGATTGGCAGTGTGACAGCTCCTGTATGATGGTCTCATATGATGGTTTAGAGAACTGGAAGAACCGATTGTATGAGCTCCATGGCCACTGATGTGCCAGAATTACCAAGTCTCTCAAATGGCTTACAAGAGCCTTACCCATTTTTGATGGTTCGACAGACCCAGAAGAGTTTAGTGCGACATTCTCAGAACAGATACTGAATTCACAAACATGGGAAAATCTAGATTCAGCATTCCGTGCCACCGTAGCAAGATGGAGGGATAACCATAAGAAGTACATTCCTAGTTGGGAAACTTGTCAGAAATCTCTTCGCCTCAGATTTGCAGATCAGCTCCAGGAGGTGCGCAGGAGGTTCGATGGGCAGAGTGGGATGCAGGAACACTTGGAGCACTGTTACAAAGCATGGAAACATGTACCTCAACAGGCACATAGTCTTACACATATCTGGGCACCTGTAGCAGAGAACTGGTATGCGGAGGTCAGGCCTCGGCATGCTAATAGGTCTGGTGACAAAGAAATCACCAAGTACCAACCTGTGAGATCGAAGATCACAGATTGGTCGCAGAAGTTGTCAAGATGTGTTGAAGGTCAATATGGTGTCGATGGTCCTTATTGTGATGTAGCTGTAGACCTGGCTGCGCTGCAGCCCAAAAGCCGACCGTTGGAACACTGTCGATTTGGCGGCGCCGGTACTTTAATTGCCTTAATTGACTGTCCTATGCATATCCGCCGAAATATTTCGCCATGGCAACAGAACCTCTGTCATATTTGGTGCCTTCAGTGTACATTTATGGCATATTTGGTCGATGGATTGTATATGAAGACACCCGGGCACGGGGAAATCACATTCCACATTTCCTTGAGTTTCATAATTGAACCCATGTCAGCTGATCGTGAACTCCAGGACTTATTGAGAGAATTTGAACAGACGGGTTTGCAAAACATTTTCGCCCCCCCACCGGAGCCTACAGCCCGTGAAGAGACTCTACCAACAACGAGACCGCCAATGTAGACATGATCTTCTTGGAAACAGTTTAAGCTGGAAGTTCTTTCTAAGCAAAACAAAGAGAGACATAAGCAATCAGGGAAAACATCGGAGGATTCTGCGATGAATCCACCGGGCTCAGTAGAGATCCCACTTGAAGGGGATGACGACATTGCACCGCAGCGGCCACCATATCTTTAGCCTATTCAAACAGGAGTTAAACCGCCTCGGTGGAGCGCTAAGTTAACTATATGCACCCCTTCACTACCCCCGGGTGTGCATCTGGTCGGAACAATGACAAGAAAAATAGACCGGCTTAAGTATGCCGACCATGACACGAATGATCGTGGGAAGTTTCCACAGTTCGCACCAGCCCAATACTTACACTGTGTTAAATATCAAGAGACTGGGGTGACCTTATTGAAAGTAAAACAGTGGGCTTCTGGCCTCGATCTAGCTAGTTTGTTGAAGATGCTCAATGTTCCCCATTTTGGTCACAGCACACAGGTCACCATCGTGGTCAAGCAGCTGCTGGCGTTAGTACATGACGACTACCTATGGATCGACGACAAGAAAATTCTTATTAATGGTGAGCTCATTCATAGGATCATAGGCTTACCAATGGCAGGGCCTGATCCAGGGACAGAATTTCCCTCAAAGCACGAAGATACGAAGCTCGCACAAAGCATGAAGGAGCGCTTTGTCTTGACGAAGGGGAAACATGGGTATCACACTTTCGTGATTCAAGAGAAAAATATTCGCTTCGCAGCTGAGCTCTTAGCATGAAAAATTATGCAGAAATGCAGACCAACTGAAGTGCCTGCCCCGGTCATCAAAATTGCTATCAACTGCGCCGAGGGCTACAGCTACGACTGGGCATCGTATCTTGCGAAGGAATTCCTTGAAGACGCTCGCGACGCGTAGGAGAAAGGTAGGCCCTTCCACTACTCATGGTTGATTGTCCTCATCGCACTGGTAGGATGGAAAGAACCTACTGAAGCACAGTTTGCTGCTGTACCAGCGCACATGCCTGGCGCAGCTAGCTACGCATCGCTGTGGGTTTCACAGGATAAAACCCACCAACAGATGACAAACTATGTATTTGCCTTTTATATGATGAGTATTTCGTATGAGATTATAAACACCCCATGGCTCAGTGATGAGTTGTTCTCTCAGTATGATGGAGCGGTCAATTTTAGGGCTGATATGCACCATATTTTTATCCAGGCTTATGTAGATAAGAAGCATCAATGGTTTAAGTTGCCATATGTAGTGACTAAAGATGGCATCCTCGCGGTAGTACAGCAGTGGCCGACAGAATGGCTAAAAGACGCAGGAACAAAAACTAAGATTCCTGTCCCTCCTGTCACCGATATGGGCGTAGGCCCCAGTCACACGCAGCAGCAAGACCCCCCCGAAGAAAGTGACAAAAAAACTGAGTCACAGCAGACTGAAAGAAACCAGGGAGGAGATGGTGGAAATGAAGATGAAGAAGAAGAAGATGAAGACTCAGTTAAAACTACCTCAAACCCTAATAGGCAGCATAAGCACAAGAAATCAAAAGCAGAGGAAGTAAACAAACCGCAGTCGCAAAAGAAAGCAAAGGAATCAAAGGCTAAGAATATCGATGAAGTGCCTGGCTTGAAAAGTGAAGAGCTTGATGAGGCTTTGTCAAAATCCACCGAAGTTCTCACTAAAAAATGGTTAGAGTTTGTAGCTATGCATCTAAATGCCATCACCGACGTAGCAAAGCACATCTCGAAGCTTAAGGACTTAGCAGCAAAATCAGTGACTGGCACTGTAGCTAGCAGCACCCCAGTCAGTGCGTAGCCAGACCTAAGGCAATGGCCTGCCAAAGATAACAAAGGACAAGTGTCAAGTGCAGCCATCATATTAACTGACGCAGCATCTTGTGCAGAGATGAACATGAAGGTTGGAATAGATTACACTAAGATGCCCATGACAGAGCTACACCTCTGTCAGTTATCAATTATGAAAGAAATCTAGGCACGAGACCAATATTCGCAGATGCAGTTAGAAAATGCCATAATTCAGCAGTAGGGCTTCGCAGTGCAGCTAGAGGTAGCAGAGCAGAGAAACAGGGATGCCAAACAAAAGTGGATTACACTAGTCCGAGTTTTGGATGAGGCATGTCGAAGTATTCTTGACTTCGACGTGCAGCTGGTGGAAGAGCCAGAACAAAGATTAGTCAGGCTGAAAGACTACGCACAGTAGTCTTGCAATGAAATTGACAAGCTCAAAGTAGCACATGAGACTCAGATCACAGAGCTTCAACTGTGCATTCCTCCAAAAACTCCACCTGAGGTCAAAGAACAACGCCGCGCAAACATTCAGGCATCAGCAGTGAAAATTTCAGATATTGTGGGCAGCGTAGCAAAGCTACTCGGAGATAGTGTCAAGGCCTGTACCACCCTGTAGGAACATCTAGAAATAGGATAGCTGCAAGAAAACATCAAGCAGTGACAGGCAGAGTTGGATGCCATAAAAGCAGAAATTAACACTCTACCACCTATGGAGAAAATGCTCAAAGTAAAGCACAGCAAGGAACTCCAGCAGGAAATTGAGTCATGCAGGGTGAAAGTAACAGAGTTGGGAAACTCTCTACAACCACTTGTCAGTGAGGCTTTGGAATTAAGTACTGCTGTGGATAGCTAGTTCAAAATCCTGAAGGAATATGATGCATTCACACAGGAAAAGGCCATCGAAGTATCATTCACAGTACTGTAGGAGTTGATGGAAAAGGATAAAGCAGCTGACAACATCATGCACAGTCTCAATACTCGGTTCACGTCCTCGCAAAAAAGCTTCATCCACCAGAAGACCAGTAGAGTGTCCCGGGATGGGACACTGGTGAGTCTTAGGGGCTTGTTGGGGCGCGCACCCTACCGGTCCTTAAGGTGGGTAACTCCATGGGTTTTTGGGAGCTTGTAAGCGGAGCTACGACTCAAAATAGTCTTAGAGGTGTCAGGGTTGATTAAAGACCTTATTTTGTAATAAACCCATGGTTTAAATCCAAGGTTTAGGGTTCAGGGTGCCCATGGTTTAAGTCCATGGTTTTGTAATAGTGCGCTGTATAAATAGGCACTCTTGTAAATAAGTTAGGTTAGGATTTTTATGTAAAAGGAATTGATGCGAAGCTAAGGATAATTTTGTAAGAAAAGGTTAAGTCCCAACTGTGTGCGTGGACGACCTCTGCAGCTGTGTGTGCAGAGGGTTTTTGGGTGATAAGGAAATCTATAGCTGTGTGCGCAGAGGCCTGCAGCTGTGTGCATGGCTTTGAGGACTGAAGGGATCTGCAGCTGAGTGCGCAGATCAAAACTGTGGTTTTTGTAGAAAGTTGAATAAAACACAGTTCTGTGGAAGTAACCCCTACACTAGGGGTGAACCACGTTACATCTTGTGTCGTGGTTCTGTGTGTTGTTTATGTTGTGTTCTTTCATGCATTTATATCTATATATCTGATAAGTAAAGATCACTGCTAGATAATAACTTCGTTGTGAATTTCCAGTAAAGGGTTGCGCAAGGCACTGTTTGTTTATCTAACCGCGAAGCTAAATAAGTGAATGTTAACTTCTGTGATTTATATTTATAATCTGTTAAAAGCTAAAGGTACAGTAATATCCCTCTTTGGCTTGAAGAAACTGGTTCTGCGGCACCCCATAGCAGTTTCGGGTGAGACTGCAACCTGTTCGCAGGTTGTTGCTGAAAGGGACAACTCTATGGGTCTTTTGTTGGTGCAAGTTAAAGGTATAAAACCCGCGTCTACCCTATAGCCCAACAAGAATACCAATCAATAATGAAGAGTGATGTTTAGGATATAATACCCAAACCAAAAAACAATTTTGGTATCTTCTTAATGGATCTATAAGATAAAACATGTTGGTAATGGAAGTATTTAAACGTAGAAGGCAAGATTTGTGGCTAGATGATTCTCTTAGAAATAGACAATTGATTATGAAGAAACATTTGGTTCAGGAGCAAGGTACACTTCCATAAGAACCATCATGGAACTTGCTTCCATGATGAAGTGGGATCTACACCATATGGATATAAAGACAACCTTCCTAAATGGAATGATTGAGGAAGAGGTTTATATTGAGCAACGATAAGGATTTGAAGCAAAAAATAGAGTGCCTCATGTATGTAAGTTGAAAAAGGATCTGTATGGATTGAAGCAAGCTCCTAAATATTGGTATGGCATAATATATAACTTCTTGACAAGATTGGGATTTATCAAGAGTAAAGATGATCCTAACCTTTACATGAAGGTTATGGATGATGAACCGATCATACTATTACTGTATGTGGATGATCTATTTATGACAGGAAATGGGAAATAGAGCATAGATTGCAAGAAGAATCTAGATGAAGAATCAGAGATGAAAGATATTGGATTGATGCATTATTTCATCGGGATGGAAGTGTGGAAGAGCCCATAAGGAATCTTTTTGAATTAGGGAAAGTATCACTAGTACATGTGAACTTTTTTCCCACATAAAACCATTTTTATAGCAACACTTTTCTGTTGCTATAACAACGTATCGAATCCCAACTTTTCGTCAAAAAATTCTTCTCGCATTAGCCACACTTTGAATATTTTGTTGGTAAAGCGAAACAACATCGATGACACGTGGTGATTGTAGCCTATGCATCAAAAACCTATGGGCATCGCTATAGTGAAATTTACGTGTCGCCAGAGCAACATCTTGGAGGTTCTATAGTGATGGAGGACTATGGAAAATTTATGCACCTAAGTCATTATGCATCACTAGAGAAACATCTTGTTGTTGCTATAAAGATGCACATATGTCAAAAGAGGAACATCTCGATTCGCTATATCAATGGAGTATTGTAGAAAATTTATGTGCCTAAGTTATAATGTGCTGTGAGATAGATGTCTTGTTGTTGCTATAGTGCCACACATTTGTCGAAATAACAACATCAAGGCATTGCTACAGCGACGATATTTCATGGAAAATTAGAAGTGACTAATCGCTACTGTATCCCTATAGCAACGTCACTGTGTCTCTATATCAACAAAAGGAACGTCACTATAACGACGTTTACTGTGTATGTTTTAAAAAACATATAGAATTTGTAGCAAATATTGTCTTTCAAATATAGGCATACCTCTAGGCACTTACAATGATGTTGTTAGGAAATTAGTATTAGAGACTAAATTTCCTACCTCATACAACTTAACAAGTACAATATTTCAGCTCTATGTTATGCTACCTTGGAATATGAAGTTTGAACCATTTCGAGCCTAGAAGAAATGACATTATCATGCTCAACAGTCTTGACATGCATTGATTGTGATGGAATATGGAACAATGATAGTGTTCTAATTGTGTAGTACACACTATATTTTCTTGTTTATCATAGCTATTCACAAATACCAGAAAAATTACTTAGAGAATGTATTATGTGTTACAGAGATAAATTCCTATGGCTTGTGGTACCACAACAGACAACTTGACTCCAAAAATCAATCCCTTCCAATATGCAATAGAAATTAAATGTATAACACTAAAGGATCAGACCTCGTACCTTATTCCGGACGGTTGAAGTAGATTCCCGTTGAGCTTTCCAACTTCAGCTTGAATTGATAGATTACTTCCTCAACAACAAGTAAACAATACAAGCATTCTATATATCATGGTGTTAGAGCTATTCTAGCATATATAATCAATAATGTATAAGCATTTGACATAATCCAATGGATAAAACATTCATTCAAACACACATTATTGGACAGGAAAAGATATTTCTATTAATATAAATCAGAGATTACAACATACAACCTCTGTCGGCACGTCTGCGAACCGGAGAAACTAAATCCCCCACTTGGGCCTCCACCACTTCAATTCTCCATCACTAGATAGCAAGCTCACAAGCAAAAGGAAAGCTTGGGAAGAACACAAAAGTGCTCCAAGGGACAAAGGGATGTAGACTCAAGCATAAGTTCCAGCAACAATGGACTATAGTTTCTTTGCTCTTAGTTCTCTCTCATGCCTTGAATGTACTAAGGGGTTCCTTATATAGCTTTTCAAAGAGGTAATGAAAGGTTGAATCCGAGCGATCTCAAGGCATATGGAAGGCCAGGAGTCAAATGAGTTGGATCCATGTCAAGGAAAACTCCAAAAGGATTTGGATTTTGTACACATCCCGATGTACACTGTTTTAGTGGTCAAACCCACGTATATACACGATTATGGGTTTAAAAGTTGCATGTATCATTTTTCACATGTTTTTAGGGATGGTCAAGGAAACATCAAATGACAAAAAATGGTCCATGGGGTCTAAGGAGTCTACAACGGGACAGGGAAAGGCCATACAAAGTGTGATTCACCTGGAGTGGTGAAATAAGCTATAACAAATGCCCCCTAATGTGTGAGGTCAGAGGGGTCATACGATGGCCGAAATACATTATAAGTCCATCCCAGAAGTGGAGTGATTGAGGATCCCAAATGGAAGACCAACTAGCCAATCGGCATAGTACAATAATACAACTCTGCACATAACTGCAAATCCATATAGAAGTCTCGAATACATAAGAGTACAATGGCCATGAATAGGCATGATACAAGATATCACATAAGTGGTCATCACCACATACAATATACATAGATCAGAATCTCCATGATGAAGATATACAAAGGACCAAGATCTCCATAATGGCTGAAGATATATAACAGATTAAAATCTGCATAGTGGCTAGAAATATCTGACATATACTAGAATCAAGTCACAAGAGCTGAAATCTCATGAACATTGGCATGATCAAGGAGGTAGCATATAAGAGATGCCACCAATCTGGAAAGTCTTCTACACAAACCACTACGAGTACATGTCCTACTATGCGAATAGAGGTGTCAAGGTCGAACATAGTAGTGCATCGTCTGATTACCGGTCATTAATGTATATTGTCAACAGACGCGAGATCACCTATTGATAATGAAAATGGGAATGAAGGTACTAGAGTGCAAACTAACAAGTGTGAATAAATTTGTTGAGGTCGAACACTTGAGAGTATCCATCGATCAGGGGACATTGATGTATTCCCAAATATTTTCGATGGCGAGAGGACCTGCCACTGATGACTGCAAGTCTCAAGGCACTCAAAATGACTCTAGATTCCAATCCCAAAATAAATGATCTGAAGTCGATGGGATGAAAACCTCTGGAAACAGGGCATTAAGGCACCCCCCATCATCCAACACGAGGTACTCAGCAAAGCTATATAATTTGGAAGGACTCAATCATAAGGTGCACGAACCAGTAACTATATCGGGAATGGCCCACTCAAGCTTCAACTTCCTTGGAAAAAGAGAATAACAGTGTATGGTGATTGAATAAAGGTAGCATAGACTTGATATACAAACTGGGACATCTCTACGACACAGGAGGCATCGACAGAGGCTCCATAGGGACTGGAAGCTTAACCAGTCTGTGGATAAAAAATTAGATAAATGAGTACAGCTCCTAAAGTCAAAATATAACCCAACCAATGGATGTGATATATAGTGCTCTGTTCGAAGGCGACACGACTTGACAGCTGCCAAAGATAACATCTTTCCTTGTCCATCCTTTTGGTTTTTTTATTTTTTTGGACTTTTTCAATTATTTAAAAATCTTGAAAAAGAATAAAACGGCTTTATAGTTATATACTAGGAGGAGACGAGTGTCATAAGGAAAAACAAACTAGTTCCAAGTAGTGGAACATACCTATGCTCAATGCAAGGATACATGTGTAGGATATCGACACTTGGGGGAAAGTCCCCTCTCAGTAAAAGGGAAACAAGCTACGAAGGATATAAAAAGTGGCTCTGCATGGCTAGACATGAGACAAGCTCAAGCTATATGGCTGAAACGCAATGTCAGGGGAGCCAACATAAAGCTCAATAAGGTAGGCAAAGCTCATGATAATGCATTCACAACTTGACATGAGGGAGTCTTGAGGGAAATAAGCCAGCAAAAGATCAAGAGGAGTATGAGGCTCTTGCGAAATGTCATGGCAGTACTATACAATGGACTCCCACACCCTAAAAGAGAAAATGTCGGCATGGGTACCAAATGAAAATAAGGCACTAACTAGGGTACCCATGTAAGGTGAAGCTCTACCACTCCAATCATGCCACTTCTAAAACAATAAGAAGGTTCTGTGACATAACAGAGTGGGTTCATATCTAAGGTCATGATGATATGGTCATAAGGTCATGCAAAATGAAAATAGTGATGAAACCTAACCTATATGCCAGTTTAGACATGATACCTGAGATCGGCACGAACGGGTCAATCCAATGGCTAAAACGACACTGAAAAAGGTCCTCTACAACATGAATTATGTCAAAAATGGTCCAAAATGGTTAGAAAATGTCAAAACTATAGGAAAGGGGGTAAAAATTTTCAAATATTTGAAAATTTTCTATAAATAGTAAACAGTTCAAAAAATTATAAAACATTTGAAAATTTTACCCATTTGAGCTCTAATTTTCAACAACGAATTCCAGGAGATCCAGCCGGCGGAATCCACTATCGTTTCTTCCAAGTATTTACCCATGCTCTTCTCTTTCATTTTGATTCAATTTTTATGAAATTCCATGGTCAATTAATATTTCTAGGCCATCCCAAAATGAGCGTTGCGGCCCATGCGAAAATCAAGGTTTTTTCTGCGTATAGGGATGGATATATGCGGAAAATACCCTCAAAACCGCGTACATACGCGGCTGTTTTGAAAACAGTCATGTATGATGCCACACATAAGGTTTTTTCAATAATCTAAAGGGAAAATTTGTAATTTCTTGTGCAGGATAGTCCTAGAGTGGAGAGAGCATGAACATGGTGAAGTAGAGGAAGCAGTAAGGGCCGATCTAATGGCTCAATAGGCTCTACGTGCATGAGGAATCTACAAGTTTTGGTGTCTTGGTGGTTTGAGGGCCAAACCAAGACTATTACAGATGTTGGTGGATTACTGCGATCCAGACTCAGATTCCTTCCAGATAGACAGGATGTCCCTCACCATAGAGGTGGAGGACATATATTTCATTACAGGGCTATCTAGACGAGGGGAAGTGGTGAACCTTCATTCCCGTGGTGGGCCAGGAGGTGGCCTAACTATCGACGAGTACATTGTAGTGTACTACTATCTAGACACAGGGAAGGTGGGGAGTCAAGTCCCTACCAATGCTATAGAAGTGTTGGGCCTAAAGGCCATACTTTTGACACTGGGTAGGATAGCAGGCTTGGAATCACTCCACCAAGCCTCGCGGCCTCTGATGTTCTATGTAGTGGAGTGCATGAGACCCACCATTTATGACTGGAGCACTACACTACTGAGAAAAATGAAACATCAGCTCAATGAGTGTAAGGCAGGTAGAGTGCGGAACTTCGGGTTCAGCAGTATTTTGAGCATGTTTTCCTTCGAGCGTGTTCCAGGATTGAGCCCTAGAGTGGACGTTCCTCTCCACGGTGTTCGAGATCCGGCCCAACGGCATTGGGTAGATGCTATGCATAGACTGGTAGGTGGTAGGGTGTCCAACCCATATCCAGCTGACTTCTTTTCGTGGTGGCGACAACGGATAGTTTCCATCGATGACTACCCCTATGCAGGGATAGATTTTCGGGGGGACCTGGACATGACGCTACCACCAGGATCGGCATATGGATATATAGGTAATGAATCTCGACCTTCTCTTTTTAAATTTTTGAGTTATTTTTTTTGTGTTTTCTTGATTATATGGAATCAAAAAGACATATTTTTGCGTGAAAATACATAGTGACATCTACCATTTGTGTGCAGATGTGGGACCACGGCGACCAGAAGGCTTCCCACGTCATAGACGGAGGGGAAGAGGAGATGAGATCATGGGTGTGGATGTGGAGCGGATGCTCCAGAGCATTCGTACCAATTTTGTGAGATTGACACATAGAGTTCCCATGGCGCAAGTCAAGGACTTGCCTGAGGCTATGCAGTGGCAAGTGGTGGGTGTACCACGTGCATGGGTGCGATTATTCTGAAGGCTAGCTAGAGCCGTAGTGACCTTCCATGATCACAACCCTCCTCCTCCTCCACAGGATTAGACACTTGGGAGTGTATACATTTTGTACTACTGGTGGCTCGAAAGCCCCAATTTTGTATTATGACACTATGTATTATCACATTTTGGATGTATATAAAAAGTTTTATGGTGATTGGTTTATTTATTTACATGTGTAAAAATTGTGCTTGTGATTAATTTATTGTAAATGAAACAAATGCCAATCTAACATGTAGTTAGCATATGATTCAGCAACTTGATTATTATTTCTTGGAATGTGTATATATGTTATATTGTCAAATTTTCATTCTAACAATCGTACATGTAAGAATCTTCTCAATAATGTTAGATCTCTAACATGGTACAAACCATTGAGCTGTGACACTACTAACTCTGAATCAAGACGTACCTCAAGAGCGAGAACGCCATGTGAAATGGCATCCCGTAGAAGCTTGATAACGGCTCTATATTCAACAACATTGTTGGAAGATGGCCACAGACATATGCCTCTTGAAGACAGTACCTGACCCATAGGAGTATAAATAACCCAAGCAACAGAGGCTGAGTGTTGAGTGTGATGACTTGCACCATCCGCAAATCTTATGTAGGTGGAAAATTCCATTGACATCTGCCAAAAGAAACAGAAACTAATCACAAACCTGATCATGATAAGAAAAATACCTAACTATGCAAAACTATACAATAATATACAATAAGTAGCCTTGGTTGAAGATCATGCATAGTATTTCTTAAGGTAGAGCCCATTGCTAGGCTCCACTGAGGCTGTTCCTTCGTAACCCACTAACTCATACGCACCCTTCTCTAACACACACTTGACCATGTAAGGACCACGCCACATAGGATTAAATTTCCCTGTCCCCAAGGGTTCTTTCAGTTGATCCCACAAAAGGACCAAGTCTCCTTCACTAAACACCCTTGGATGGACAGACTTATCGTATTGGGCATTTATGCGACGTTTATTAACTTCTAGAGCCACCAGGGCATCTCGACGCTGCTCATCAAGTTTCTTAAGGTGAACCAAATGCTCCTCTAATGGTGAAGTGCCTGGTAAGAGTTCTACAGCTAGCTTCAATGAAGGAATCTCACATTGAACTGGTAATATCAACTCCACTCCATGTACAAGTTGATATGGAGAAAAACCAGTGGCAGTCTTAACAACGGTTCGATATGCACAAAAAGTAGGATATAAAATGATGTGCCAATTGTTCTTTCTTTGTGCAATGGTTCGTTGGTGAATGGATTTGAGTGATTTATTCACGGCCTCTACAGGTCCATTTGCTTGAGGGTAATAAGAAGAGGAATGCTCTTGCTTATACCTTAACTTCGATGGAAACTCCTTCATCATACGGTTATGAAAGTGCAAGCCATGGTCAGTGACAAGATCTTTTGGAATCCCAAAATGAGTAATGATTTGGTTGAATACAAAGTGGGCGACTGTCTCACCGTCGGATTTTACTGTAGGCATAGCCTCAGCCCATTTCATGAAGTAATCAACAGCCACTATAATATGATGGTTCCCCCCAGCTGAAGCTGGGTTGCAATCCATAAAATCGAGCCCCCACTTAGTGAAGGGATCGACGGTGATAATGGGATGTAATGGGGTAGGCTTTGAGTGCATATTACGTGTGAACACCTAGAAAGGGTGGCACCTCTTGACTGCATTAACACAATCCGTAAAGATCGATGGCCAAAAATAACCCGCTCTTAAAATATTTTGAGCTGTAGAAAGCCCATATAAATGAAATCCACATGCCCCTCCATGGAAATCATTCAGTACTACCTCAGCCTCATCATGAGTTAAACAACATCGTAAAATGGAATCTACCCCACGAAGGTACAAAGTGTTATCCACTATGAGGTAGTTCTTAGAGATGTGACGTAATCGTCATCGTTCATCTCGCGAGAGGTGAGTAGGGGTATTCAGTGTCTGTAAATATATTATGATATCCCCATACCATGGGTCTAACGTTGATATTAATAAGATGTGTTCATCGACAAATGTATTTTCACAAACCAACTCCTTGGCCTCACTTGGGAAATCCGATATAAGCTCTGCAAAAATTAAAGACTTCTTTGATTTTTCCGAAACAAACTCAAGATCAAATTCTTGCAGAATGACAATCCATTTATTATATTTTCCCCCAATCATCCTTCGAGTGAGGATGAATTGAAATGGATTGACATGGGCCACCACCAAGGTCTGGCAAAGGAGAATATAATGTCTCAACTGCTGAACCACATGTATGGTAGCTAAAGCAAGCTTCTCAACATGAAAATAATGAATCTCTGCGTCAATCAGGTTCCGAATCAGATAATATATGACATGCTCTTGGAGATCCCCATCCTCTTGAACCAAAACCATACGAATCATCTCTAATGACATGGCCACATATAATAGAAAATAATGGCTATAGTCCGGGGGACTAATAACTGGAGCCGATGCTAGGGCTCGCTTGAGTGCATTGAAGGACTCCTGGGCTTGCTCATCCCAATAAAAGGGGGTGTCCTTCTTCAAGAGACGCATGAAGCCTCTAGTCAAATTGGCAAAGTTGACAACAAATCTTCGTAATAAGTTTTCCATGCCTTGCAAACACTAAATACGATGAATATTTTTTGGGGGAGACAACTGAAGTATTGCCTCAACCTTGAAAGGGTCGAGCCTTATACCCTCTTTAGAAATTATGAATCCTAACAAACGACCTGACTTCACATGAAAGATGCACTTATGGGGATTTAATCTAACCGAATAGTGCCAGCATATTTTGAATACCAGTCTCAAGTGACAAGGATGACGCATTCTCATACGAGAATGAGCAGCGAGGTCATCCAAAAATACTTCGATAATTGACTTGAGATCATGGAAGATCAATTTCATCGCTTGCTGAAATGTAGCTCTGGCATTTTTAAGGCCGAAAGGAATTTTTTGATATGCAAACGTTCCCCAAGGACAAATAAAGGAAGTCTTGTGCTGGTCCTCAGGTTTAATCTGTATCTAATTATATTTGGAAAAGATGTCCAGAAAGGAGAACACCTCTCTACCCGCACACTCATCCAAAATCTGATCTATAAACGGTGTGGGGAAGTTGTCTTTAGGACGGGCACGATTCAAGTCACAGAAATCAGTACATATGCGGATCACTCCCTATTTCTTATCCATTGGAATGGGGTTTGAAACCCACTCCATCAAGGGAATGGGATAGATGAAATTGGCTTTCAATAGCTTCTCTATCTCTTCCTTAATCAGGAGTGCTTTCCTAGGATTCACTGCACGTAAACATTGTCGAATAGGATTAGTGTTGGGGTAAGTCTTAATCTCATGCTCGACAATAAGAGGGTCTATACCTAGCATCTCATCGTAAGACCAAGCAAAAATATCATGAAATTCCTTAAATAGCTCGGTGTATTCCAGAATCTCACCATGGGAACATTTCGCCCCAATATAGACATTGTCTATCGTGCCAGGATTGCGAGAGATGTTGATAGGAATCGCTGAAGATATGTTCACCATGTTTGCATCAGCCATTGGACCAAAAGAGCTTAATGGAACCATAGGAATACCAACTCTCTGACTAAGAACCACCCTAAAATCCTCACACTCCAAGTAGTCAAGCTCTGGAAGAAAGTACGATCTATGATGAAGTTCCTCCCATGGTGGCTCAACTCCCGACATTGCCTCGATAATCGCTTCATCTAAAGGGAGAACCGTATCAAGGCAGTTGTGTGCATGAGAAGACTGTACTACCCATGCCAGTAGCACATAAGGGTCCTCCTCCTCTATCTGTAAAGACGAAGGACTCAGCTCTGCAACACACTTGAGATTAGCTTGATAAGCTATCATAGCTGCAGGAAACGGCACGTCCATCATGACGGGATCACTCGAACTAATCAGTGTAGGAAGGATCCAAGGATATTCCATATGATTCATGTGAAAAGACACCAATCTCGTAGATGTCGAAGCCTCATCGAAACTAGATCCTATCATGAGGATCGGTGCAGGACAACTAAAGCTTCCCATGAGGGATAGATACATGCCTACACCCACACTCCCAGTTGCCGGCTGATAATGTTCAATGATCATGATCAAAGCTCCTGAAGATTCAGTAATAGACCGATTATTGAATGTCATTTGATCAATCTTTACAATATTCCCATTATGTGGAAATCATACAACATGAAATAGGGAAGAAGCAATGGATTGTATACTATACATCTAGTTCCTACCTAGCAAGAGATTGTAGTCAAGGGGTGCATCAACCACCTTGACCTCTATCGCAACAGTATTCCCTCCCAAATGGACTTTAAGGGAAGGAAGGATGCCATGCGGCCTAAAATATCTCCCATCGAATGCAATTAACATGGTTACTAATTCAGACAGCTCAAGAAAACCCAGACCCTTTCAGCAAGATAAATACATCATAGAAGCAGTAGCGCCCTCGTCAATCACAGTATGTTTGATGATCATATTGAGACATTCTAGGTGAATCAAAAGAGACACATAGTAGGGAAAGCGATGTTGAAGTCCTACGGTTTCAAATTTGATCACGAAGGAAGAATCATCATCGTTCACACCAAGGGTGGAAAGCAATTCCTTCCTTTGCGAATGACAAATCTGAAGCACTTCCAATGTAGACATCGCATAAGGAGTGTGGCCCAAATCCTTGACAACTGAATAGTTTTGGGCGGCTCGGGCATTTGGATTATGCCCCGAATGCTTAAGGACTCCCTTAGGAATGCGAGGTGTAGTCTTAGGTTTATCCATAGGTTTCTCAATGCGCAAAGGGGACCCTAGTGGATCAGGCTCTTTGCTTGGGTTGGGTTGTGACGAACCATAATCTTTTGCATGGGTCAAAAATTTCACAACATGAACCATGTTAATGAAACCATGACCACTAGTCTCCGGTGGATTCTGATCACTACCAGACTGGTCATGGGACTTTGAGTTCATATTTTGATTGTGTAGTAAAGGATTGGTTAGCACAGCTAGGCCTTGTGCCAAGAATCTCGAAGCTTCCTCAATACGAGGGCACAAGTAAGTGAGGTGATCGTCCTTACATAAATTGCAAGGGAAATTAACCTTACATTTAGCTTACTTGTCCCTGCCAGCATTATAGTTGTTCTTGTCATTACTATTAGAATTCTCATTCTTATTCCCACCCTTACGATTATTTTTACCCTTTTTTCTATTCTGTTTAGGCTGCTGGTTACCCTTCTGGTCCGACAATTGCACAGAAAGTACACTCATCGTTTGGGTGGGTTGAGACGAAGCCATAGCTTGTCTCGAAGCATATTGATTGATTGACAATTGACTAACTTGTTTTGCAACCGAATCCGTAGGTTTCGCACTTGCACAACCCACAATTCCATAGGCATGTGGTCCAGGTTTGACTTTGGGGTCGAAACTGGAATGCGGAGCATTGGGAATAATCTGATATAACAAACCGTACTAAGCATAGATCAAGTCTAGTTCTTGCGCCCTAAAAATCACTTGTTCCTCATTCTGCACTCCAAATGTAGAAACATCCTTCTCTATATACGACAATAACGACTTGAGGAACCACTCGAGGAGGAACTCTGGCGTCATAAAGGCTTTAATTAACCTCTTTCGTCTATGCCACTCTTGAATATGATCAGAGATATGTGTGGCTTTATCTGGCCAAAATGTCGACAAGAGTTTAGTACCAATGTCATAACGCATTGGTAGCTGGAAGTGATTAAGAAAATTCATCGCAAGGTCATCGAACAAAGCGAAAGCTCCCCTAGGTAGCTCTATATACCATTTCACGGCAGGCCCTATAAGGGTGCGTTGAAATAGTCTCAAACGGACTGAGTCCTGATGTAAAGAATTCGAAGAGAACCATAGGTGAAACGTAGTAATGTGTTCGCTCAGATCCTCTCCTCATTTGCCCTGGAACTTAGGTATGTCCGAAGGAAGTTTGGTAGGGATGGCCGGCCAAGCGGGTCATGAGCTACAGGATCGTTCGTCAATATTGACAAGTCAGGAAGGTTGAGCATCGTAAGGAAAGGGAGCCTAGGATGATGAGGTCGATGGAACGCTCCCTGATTCATATAGGTTTGATTACCACCATGGCCTTGGCCATAGTGCCCTCCTCCCATATGACCTGTATAGGGTGGCGTGGAAGCACCATAATGTGGTGGACCTTGACTAGTAGGAGCTACAAAGCCATAATTAGGAGAGTAAGCCGGTTGTTGATACCCACCTCCATAAGGTGAAGAATCCTGTCCATACTGCATCCCGTAATAGGGTCCATAGGTCATCGCATGTGACGCCCCATGAGACACTCCGTATGTAGGAAGATATGCTTCAGACGTAGGAATATACATACTGGAAGTAGGGATATATGCCCCGAAAATAGTAACATGACCCCTAGAAGCATGAACATAACCTCCCAAAGCAACGAGCGATATGTAAACTTGAGACACAATTGGTCTAGTAACCGCAGTACAGACCTGACTCATAGCCATTCGCCGACTCGAAGGACCATGTGAATAAGGTGGAGGGTGCACATTTGAAGAACTAGGGATAGAGGATGAAGGGATCTGAGTAATCAAGTATGTACTATTCCCTATCGTCACTCATCTCGGATCTGGTATCCTAATAGGATCACTAACTCTAGACCTAGGAGGAATATGTGATGTAACTTCCACCACTGGGATGGAATGTGCAATGTGACTAGTGCTTCCAAACCTATCCGCATGGTAAGGAATGAGAGTTCCCCCAGGCATAGTGTTAGGCTCAAAGTCAGATTCGACATGAAATGCCAAATCTTGTGTAGGAAAACCAGAGATACCATAACTACCATAGCTAGTGTTGGCGGGTTCAAAATGAGTCTCGACATCCTCTGGCATTCCATACCGGTAACACGTCAATGAGGAATCAACCCTAGAGTGAGTAGGTCTATCATGCATGGTTCCTATCTCAGAAATCATAGGACCTAACTCAGCCAAGTCAGGTGAAGGATCGTAAGTAGGAGTAAAATCCCCATCATCTACACGAATGGGAGAAGGTGGTTCAGGAATACCTTCTAAATGGTCTCCCGCGGTGTGTGAATCAATATGCAAAATATTCCGCTTGGACTGTCTAGGTCTCTCTCCCAAAGGAGGAGAAGAAGTAGAAGGTGGAAGTCCTGCTAATCGATGAGAATGGCAAGGAGCTGCACCCAAATCCACAATGACTCAAAAAGTAAAAAAGACTCTCTATTTACGTAAACCCTATGCCAACTATCATGCACAGAGAAATAACTAATAAAATCTAAAGCCAAATGCAAGCAAACAAGGGTTGGATAAGTGAGCTCCCGAATGAAGCAGGTATGTATTGCCTAGGAGAGGCTTGAGACTCCCATACACAACAAGCTGAGGTACATAACCAATTATTGTGGCCCTCAGCTTCAACGCGTAAAGGGACTATGTTGTCTGACCCCAACCTGGTTGGGACACCCACAGAATAACCCCTGCAAAGTACCCCCTCGATATCGTAGGTAAGTCCACTAAGGTCACCTCAATATAATCAATGCTTAGGCAGACACTCACAGGCAGGATTGACCGTATGGGTAGGGTAGAAAAGCCTAAAACTCTCGAAAGAGCCCCCAGATATGAATACAATCCTCGAAATATCTCCGGTGCTACTTAGTTATGACTAGGGGTCATCCCAATCAATAACCGCTCACACTGCCTCTTGATTAACTCCCTTTTGAGAGGAGGATCCTAAGAAACACTGGTTATACCAAGGATTTCACACACTCACCTATACAGACACATACATGTGTTGGAGCAGGGCCCCGCATCTATCGGAAGAGTTGTTATATAGGAACAAGAAATTCGAAGGAAATAGTAGTTGAAGCAACTGAGAAGAGAGCTCAACCACTGCATTTAAGGCAGCGGTGACGACAGGAGGGATCAGCTACCCTCATGAATGGAGAAAGAGCAATGAGCCAAGGTATTAAAGACAAAGGACAAAAGGGGAGCAATCGAGGAAGTGGTGCCCATACCCAGGATCAGTGCCAGACATCGTGGAAGACTGCAGAAAGATGTAGTGTGACCAGTAAGTGGCAGTTCAAAGTACATATAGGCTGACTGTCACAGTTAGGGTTTTGGGTTATTATTGGGATAGGACCCCAGTTTTGTATCATGGTGAGACCTTCGGGCCACCTATTTAAGCATGTATTTTGTATTATTAAGGGTTAGATGGTTAGAAATTTAGATGGTTAGAAAGTTAGATGGTCAGCTAGTTAGTTGGTCATCTGTTGTGTAAGATATTGAGAAATGGTCGAGCTCTGGTTCTGTTGTTAAAGCTGCAGTTATCTTACTGTAACCAACAACCAACTCCTTGAGCATGAATGTAACAATCCGCAGGGATTGAGAGAGAGAGAGAGAGAGGATATATTGTAAGAAGAAAGCATAATAGGAAGAGAGGATATCTAAGAGAGAAGGGCTCCTAGCTGAGTGCGTGGAGTTTCCTAGAAGATCTCAAGCTGCATAAGAGGTTGTAGTGGAACTGTGTTACTCTTGATAGATATAATATAAACATAGTTCCTGTGGATGTAGCTTCCTCCCTGGAAGTGAACCACGTAAAATCCGTGTGTTGTGCGACTGTGTCATGTGATTGTGCTATACTTATTTGCTATCTTTTATTTGTTACATGAACGTTGCTTATCAGTTAATGGATGTATGTATGCTATATTCAATTGCAGTAACATAGAAGGTTAAATGTTAGTTGAATGTGTTAAGTATTCTATATATGAGTTTATCAGTGCTTGATTCACAACAACTAACAGTTACAGTGTTAAGTGACTCTGTATATTTAGTTCAGCAAGTTGAGCATAATTAATGTTAAGCGTGTTAGACTGTAGAGGCTAAGTGAAGTTGTTTAACACCTTGGTGAAGGTTAACTGAGCTATTATACCCAGAAAGGAAGCCTTTGGACCTTGAGAGTTGATGAGCATATTAAGTCTCACTGTAGGAAGTATCGCAGTGTAGAAAGGCGATATCGCATTGTTGGAGGAGCTACGGTGTGAGATATCACATGTTAAGAGTTGAGCAGAAGAGTAAGTTTGCACACCATCCTAGAAGATGTGATGCGATAAGAGCCAGTCCCGTAGAAGAATCAGCTAGGAAGAGAGAAACATCCCATGCTGAGAGATTCAACTGGTTAAGTAGAGTCAAGAGAACCTAGGATGCTACAGAACCTAGCTGAGGAAACTTGATTCTTCAGCCAACCCATTTAAGATCACTTCGGGTGAGACTTCAGGCCACTCTATGTTCTGTCGCCAAAAGGGCCAGTGAGCTAGGGGTTTTGTTGGTACAATAAAGTAAACCCGAGTTTGCACAGTGTAACACAACAAATGGTTCCGTCGCCGGTTTTGAACAAATTGAAGAGCTGATATTCTGTTGGCATCCTACTAAAGAATAACTTAACCAGTGGGTTGATTCTAAGGAAAGAGAATTTGCTGCGAAAGAAAACAAGAGGCCTAGGCTTAGTACAGAGGACTAGTTATAGAAACACATATTTAAAGACCTGCATGAGATATTTTTTGCAACCTATGCAAATGAGTTGTATGATTGGTTGTCAAAGTTGAATGATAAGCATGTATTCAAGAAGAAAAGGAACATTGTCTGAACACCAGAGCTGATTCACACTGTGAAGAGCATAGATAATCCCATTTCACGGGTAGTAGACTTCTGGCTTGCGAGTTTGCTGGAAGGTTTCATTACAGAGTTTGCAGTTGATCAAAGAAAGAGTTTCAGTGAAGCAGAGAGGTAATTCTTCAAAGGATATCGTGGTAAGTACTTGAACTCTTTAAATTTGTTCCTTAAGATGTTATTGTATGAAAAAGGAGTACTGGATATATTCTCAGATGAATAAGTTAAGTGTAATGTCACAAGAGCTTGAGAGTGATTTTGAAGAAATTCAATGTACATGTAGCGGTAAGAGATATGAAGTAGATTTCAAATCTTCCTTTTGTGAAGACAGTTTAGACAGTACTAGAGAACAGAGTCAAAGTAATAGAGAAATAATAGTAGGGGGTATCCCTTACCAGCCTTATACCCCATATAAACAAACCACGACTCAAAATAATGCCACAAGAACTCCATCTAGTAGTTCACACATAGTACATACTACCTTCATACCATCTACATTTACACTTCCAAGTGGTAGTAATACAACAAACCAGAATCCACCTCGTAGAAACATAATGGGGGATGACATGAAATTACCTACCTTCAAGGGTACAAGGGCAGAAGACCCAGAACAGCATTGGTTCCTATGTAAAGTTGTAGGGACCATTAAACATATCCAGGATGACAATACTAAGCTTGTCCAGCTAGCTAATACACTTAGAGAAAGATCTCTAACATGGTATATGAAGTATACATCAGCGCAGATTACAACACTCGTAGAGGTTAGGACCGCAATGATTAAGGAATTTAAGAAACCCAAGTCTGAGTCACAATGTATCATAGAACTTAAAGACATCAAACAGTTACCCACAGAGTCAGTATGGGATTTCGATCAGAAATTTAAAGCTCTTATAAACCAAGTTAGTTTTGAGTTTGCACCGGAGCAACATAAGGAATGGTTCATTGCAGCACTGCTCCCACATATTAGACTTCCACTAATGCAACAGAAACTCCATACGAAGGATGAAGCATTGGAGATAGCAATGAAACTAGATGCTTCACCTCTAGCTGAGACTAGTGTAGGTATGACAAACTTACAGAACTAGTTATCTAATCTCACTTTACAGTTACATGAGATTAAGAAAGGAAAAGAGGTTGAACAAGAACTATGGTGTACAGAGTGTAAAGGACATGGCCATACCAAAGATAACTATCCAGTATTTGTTGAGTATCTAGCAAGTGGGGCTCCTAACCCCCATGGTGTGAAATCTGTAGAACAAGAGGACATAGACCACAGGAATTCCCTTTACTTCAGAAGTATGTACAAACTCCTAAGAATTTATACTATAACTTCTGTAGGTCAATAGGACATGATGAAAATAATTACAGAGCTTATGATCTCATGATAGAGAGAAAACATGACTTCTACAGAGTCGAGTCAGAAACATCAGGACCAGCAGCAGGACCACAGCATGAACCGACTCATGATGGCCGTGGTGGAGGTGTTGAGGCCTGGAAATTCGTAGGTGGCAACAGTAAAGTATTCTCCCCAATCAACGTTCTCAACTAGCCCGTTGACTGTTTGGTGTAGGGAATCCGTCTGGTTTACTGTCCAGCTACCGTAGGTCAAAGTAACACAAGGGTTTACCGGTTGCGGCCCGGTCCACCGGCATTGGTATTTTTGACTTAATATATGCAATGCACATGCCTATCTTAATCATGCAGGGTGATAAAGATGCATGGAACTACACAATGTTTTGTGCAGGTTCTTACCTCTCGTCTTAGGTTCGCAAACATCTAAACCACATAAGCAATCATGAAGTAAAACAACTAACTATCTAAATAACTAACTATCTATCCCCGGGGAGCCAAAAGAATAATTATTATTGAGTAATGTATTATTTCCATGTACGGTAAACAAAATTACAGTTAGCTGATATTTACGTTTACAACACATGAACGAGAAAATATTCTAACAAGCAGATAGCCAATTGTTATATGAGCCACATACATTACTCCAGGTGAATTTTCCACAAATTAAATCAGAAATCATTCAACAAGACATAGGTCATAAAGTTAGAACGATCTCACGATTCATGGACACAAACTAAAAAATAAATTAGTTCATCTTTCTGCCATCCATGGTACAACATTTGGAAACTTCACAGCTCTTTCTCCAGCAGGCAAACTAAAATCTTTTATTGCAAAAGGAAGTAGTTCTTCTTACAATATTTCCTCCAGTATTACTGGGAAAAAGCCCCTCTCTCCTCTACGTTTCCTATTTTTATACAAAAGCAAAAATTGGTTGGGTTGCCCAAAGTGAACTTTGGGATTCCCAACCCTTTTGTCTTCTCAACGTTTCATCTTTTTCAAAAAGCCTTTTACAAATGTATTAAATTACAACAAGGTTGACTGGTCCTCTTTTGAGGAGGGTTTCGCTTGGTTTCCCAAAAATTTCTTCCACGCTGTTGTTTCAGTAGCGAGATCTTCATACGAACTCGGCTTTAAAAACTGAATGTTTAGCTCAAACTTTTCATCCTGGTTTCTAATGGCCTCTACCCTAGCTGTGTTCAATCGCACCTGTTCTTCTAAAAGCTACACGCTGACAGCTGTATGGCCTATTTCATTCTTTAGGATTTGGTCATCAATAGCTTTGATGCATTGTACTCTGGCTTCTTCCTCTTGCTGTCCTTTCTGCAACATTTCTATAAATGGATCATGATCAGGGAACTCATATAGCCTCTGCTCGGCTTCCATCTGACATCTGTTGTAGGTAACCAGGGCTCTCCTGAAGAATTCTGTGCAGACTCCTTTGGTCTTCTTGACTGTTTTCTGGAAGTCTTCTGCAGTATTGATAGCGAATTCTATCAGATCACGGTCCCATTTAAGGGCTTGTTTATCCTTGGATGGTAGTTCAGCTGGGGCTTCCTCATCGTTCTCTGCTCTGGCTATCCTTGTAGTCAGTACCTCGAGGATGTCTTGGGACCTGTCAACAAAATAAGAAGCTGTTTCCAAGATTTCTTCAAGTCGGCTATCAATCTGGAGGACCTGGCATCTTTCTTCTTCTAGAGCAGTTTGCAGGTGTAGCACTTTAGCTTTCTGGGCCAGGATGTGTTCCTTAAATAGCTGTAGATCAACCTGTTGTTCCTTTACTACTTCCAGCTTCTCTTTCAGTTCTTTAACGTATGCGGCATTGGACTCATAGATAATAGAATGCTGCTCTTCTAGGTCTTCTATCTTTGCCTTCAACTGCTCCTTTTCATTCTTTAAGTCCTGGATTTCCTGTTGTGCGTTTTCCAGGGCCTTATGTGCTGTTTCCTTGGCCTGTGCTTCTACCTGGACGGTGCATATTTCACTCTTTGTGGCCTCCATTTCTCTCAGCACATGTTCATATTTTCTCTTAAGTCTATTGCCTTCTTCCCTTTCTTTTCTCAGGGTGTCCTTAAGCTGAGAGGAGGTCTTCTTGGATGACTCTATTTCAATCATCATTCTGTCTATATTATCCTCTGAAGCATGTATTGCTGCAGTCCCGGCCCTTATAGTAAACCTTGGATCTACATCTATTCCTACCATCATGACCTTGTCTGTTATCATTTTGCTGGCCATTTCTTCTGTCCCTACCTTTCTTTCTGTTCTCCTCATTATCCTTTTAGTAGCTCTATCATAATATACGGTGATGAAATCAGGGACTTCTTCACCTTTTTCCTGCACGAAAGGTACCAGCTGAATCATAGGGGCAGTAGCTTCGATGGTAGTGGGCACTTGAGGGATCTGCACCTCAGGGTTTTCCTCTCCCTGCCTCAGCCCTGATGATGTTTCTAGAGTTTGCTATTGCGTCAAATCCATCTGTTCAGCTTCCTGCTCTCGCAGTTCTTCGTCTAACTTTCTCTGGGCTTCTTCGGCTGCTTGCCTAGCAGCTTCTTTTGTTTCTCTGGCTGCTTCACTGGCTTGTTCAGCTGCTTCCTGGGAAGCTTTCCTCTTTTCTTCTTCTCCCTTTCGCATCCATTCTGCAGCCTCATCTTCCAGCCTCCGAGCCTCCTCTCTTATCCTTTTGGCTGCTTCTTCAGCCTTAGCTTGCTCGGCTTTATCTTGTTCAGATCCTTTCCCACCCTTGGTGGGGTTCTTTGGCTTGAATATTTTTTTGAGTGCTGCCATGTTAGGGGCATTCCCATAGACTGATTCGTCTTTATCGTAATGATGGATTTATTCGAAGTATACTTTATGTTTCCTACAGTGTTCTGCTACTTTACTATGAGTGTCATTTCGTCTGAAAGTCATCTCGCCAAAGTGGAACTTCCCTAGTTCCTCTACAAATTCTGTAGCTTGCTTCACATTGGCGAAACTGCAGCTACCTAGCTTAAATGGTAGACGTGGATAGGCAGCCTTCTTTTTCTGAAACAAGAAGTGACCAACACCATCAATAAACACCTGTCTGACTACCTCTTTGTGGATTATATAATCCGTGACATACTTTGGCAGTAGAAGGGGTGCCTTTGATCCTCCATACATTCTAATATGCATGCCATTTTCGGTTAGGAAATAATCTCCATACTCTTCAATCACCTGCATGGCATCTTCAGACATACAATCACATCCCCCCCGGAAGATGAGCTTGTATAATGGCATAATAAATTGCTCACATACTTCTTGGTAGTGACCGTGGTACAGATGAGCCCATAATGGTTTGTAGGCTGCGTAAATAGGCGTTCTGTCCCTATCCCATACACACTGGAGGCCTGGGAAAGCTTGGTTACAGAGTATGCAATCTATCAGAATCGAGTTCATATAAAAATCATATCTTTTCTGGGCTTCTCCTCCTTTTGCTGCAGCTACACAAGAGGAGAGACTACTCGATACCAGGCTGGCCCAATTGGAGACCGTTCCTTCTGTTGCCACATAGAAAATCAAGGGTATCCATTCAAATTTGAATAACCTACCATTAGCCCTCCCAAAAATCCGGTTTAGCATTAGAGCTATGAATCTGTAAGGGGCTCTAAGGCTGGCTGTGTCATAATCTTCAGTTTCTCTATGCCTATAGAGCTTCCCTGGTAATAGCATTTTCCTCATGGTTTCTACTAAATCCATCCTGAGGTTGTCCAACCACTCATTGGACAAGAAAACTTGAGGTTCAGGAAGGTGGTAAGCTAAGGCCACGTATCCAGGGCTAAATGCAGCATAGCCCTGACCTTCAACATTACACATAAGCATTGTGTCATGGTTGGTGTGTGGCAGGATCCATTTCATCACTTCGGAGCATGGAAACAGCTCTGGCCTGGTGGCGACCTTCATAATAGCAGATTTCTCTATGTTTGCGTAAATGGGTGCTTCCTCAAGACCCATGTCTAGAACTTCTCTGCAGGAAATCAGCCTGTGTATTTCTCCCCATTTATATTCAGGTTCAACCCCCGTGACACATTGGGTGTCCTCATAGATGTACTCAATTTTTATTTCTGCTTCGGGTACTGATACTTCTTCCACTGCCGGGGCTTTCTTCTTCTGCCTTCTAGACATTGTGAATTCATCCTGCCATATGTAATCATTTTAACATTAAATAATTCGACTTTCCATACAATGTGCATCAATTTATCCTTCCTAAAGTGTATCATAATTGTGATCATTCAATAAAATCAAATATAGGTCTCTCATACTGAGTAACCGGACTAGCATGCAGTATTGTGCAGCGTGTTGTTATCCCATGCAATTAATACATATATTAATCAACCTTACAATGCCTTATGAATGAAACAGCTTATGATCTATTCTACATGCAACAAGTTTATCAGTCACCCTAGTGTTAGCATGAAATCTACATTACTATGTGACCTGTCATTTTCTCATGATATTGATACATTAAAGAAATATATGCAAACTATATGCAGGTGCAACATGCAATTATCATTCTACTTCCTCTCACACGCAAAGAGCATCAAGCTTAAGCCAGCCAACACTTCACCCCTACATCCTAGCAAAAAAAAGGCACAATCAACGTAGGCCGCGAGGCAACACTGCCGACCGTAAAACCCCTTCAAACCCTATTCCTCCCGGCCAAGCAAATCACAGGCTTCATCAATAATCCCTCCCAAGACGGTGCATAACTTCCGCAGGTGAAACATCTCTGGTTCATCATTCCAGGGATGTACCAAGGCAACCACAGCCTACCAAAATAGAACCCTAAGCAATCCTCCACAAAACGCAATCCTCTACCTATTGCGGCCACGCAGCGAGGTCTGGCGCAGACGGCGTAACGGCCGCTTGCGCCTAAAACCTTTCAACCCTTGCGTGCAAGCAATGACTAACAGGCAGAAAGAAATTGACTTAAAAGGTTAAAACGTCCCCCCACACCCTAGGTTAAGATATAACCGACTTAACAAGCCTAAATCCTAGCTGGACGAGGGAAACAACGCCAGGACCCCAAAGCACGGTAGCAAAACAAAATCGTTCAACGAAATGGGAAAAGAAGACGAGATGCACCTACCTGGAAAACCAGCGAAATGATCAAGCTGACGACAGTTGGAATTCTGCTCTCGCCACCTAGAAACTGGTATAGTGACAGCTAGACCTTCTCTGCTTTCGAAGCACGACAGCTCAACTCACCGCAACAGTGCTCGTTAATAAAAAAAAACGATACAAACCCCAAACTGTCGCACCGTATATATAAAAATGCCACACGTGCGAGCAATTAAATCGGGCGCAAAACAAAAGCGGCGTCGGGCAACCAAAGCTTCAGGCCCTCCACATGGCGGACCACCCCGAATACCAAATCACCCGAACGGCTACATATAATGCACGAATGAGAACCATACATCGAGCGTCAGTGGATACCTTGGTCGGGTGACCAAGAGTCCGGACCCCTCTGCAACGGCGAATGCTCAGAACTTGATGCCGTCCGCAACGGAGGAGTAAGAGATAGCCCAGCGCTCCACCACAAATTTGGCGACAACAAACACACATCGGAGCGTTAAGGAAAGTCTAATTCTACATTGATCTGCAACGGCGGTGCTTAGAACCACAACCCGGACTTCAACATCGGCCACGGAAGTATTCAACCTCTCCCGACGCGGAATAAAAAATCACCAGAAACATAACGAACACGGCAACCACCCACAATGGTAAAACAAAGTAAACAACCTCTGCAACAGTCGGCGTGGAAAAGGCAATCCAGAGTAGAAAATCACCCGCAACAGCGGCGCAACCAAAAACGATCAAGAGTTGAAAAACACCCGCAACAGCGGGCTCGTCAAATGGAGCAACGCCCGATACAAGAAGGCTTTGAAAGATTTTGCAAGTCGACAAGGAGCTCAATTAAAGATGGGATTCCTTAATCATTCAAATGAGGAGAAACCAATCGATTGATAGCAACCCAATTTTGAGAAGACGCTTCAAAACTCCCAAGGCCAAAATCAATAGGCTGAAATCAAGAAAAGAACTGACTAATTCAAAGTAAGGGAGGGTCCCAAAATTTTCAGAATTTTGGGAAAATGTTGCAGATGTAACAGGAGGATTCAGAGGAAGAGGCTATGGTGGAGGCTTTGGCCATGGCCATGGACCGCTTGTTTGTTACAACTGCGGAGCCATAGGACATTATCCTAGAGATTGTTAGAACCCCACTACAATATGTAAGTACTGCAAGTCCTATGATCATACTATAGAAGAATGTCCTATCTTGATAGCCAATATTAAGGATCCTAAGCCAGCAGTAAACCAGAATATTCAACTTATTCCTGCTGAACAGAAAGAACCAGAACCAAGAGTCAATATTGTGACTTGAGGTGCTTCTACTAGTAGGACATCGTAGGATGCCAAAAAGAATACAGGTCCACTAGTAAAGCAACTGATAAATCTACACCACTTAACCTACAGAAGAACAAAGAAACATTTCAGCAAGCTAAAACTTTCTTTACTGACCCTACACCAATAGGATCGTTGATATTTCCTCGTGGGGGTGTATTGCAGGAAAAACCTTGTGGCGTTAGTCCTGTGCAGATATCGTAGGCTACCACATCTGGAAGGTGCGAAGAGGATGAGTTGACAGGAAGTGTACAATCCTTCCTGCGGAGCTGCTTGAAACTTGTAAGAAATGAGAAAGACATAGGAGATCTTCAACGCATCATAGATCAGTATCAACAGTCTTCTTCTGTGAGTAGTACGCAGCGTGCTGTTCATAATATTATGGGCCATACAAGAACAGGAAGAGAAATGAGACTCACGGCACAAATTGGAGAGTTTGAAATGGATGAGGTAATCCTAGATTTAGGATCAGAGGTAATTGTTCTTACTAAACAGACATGGGAACAGATGGGTAGCCATAAGTTAGCTAGATCACCTATCCATCTGTGACTAGCCAATCAGTAGAGGGTATCGCCACTAGGTCGATTACCGCAAGTACCAGTTGATATTGATGGAGTTCACAGCTTTGCAGATTTTGAAGTCATAGAAATTATTGGCGATAGCAGACCATATCCAGCTTTATTAGGTATTGATTGGGAAATTGATAACATGGCTGTTATCGATTTGAAGAAAACACAAACAACCTTTGAGGATAAACAGATTCAAGTCATTGCACTGTTGGATCCTTTCCAGGGTCCTCGATACATTGAACCTATCAGAGCAGAGGAAGAGGTGTGCAATATGGAGAGCTTCTATCAGATGAATGCTAACCAAAGTGATTATATCCACCCACTGCAGAAGGGAATATTAGTTGGTGATGCGACAACTCATGCACATTGGATTCGGATGTTGGTTTAGAAAATTGGCAGAATAGACTTTACGAAGTCTCAGCTCGCAGATGTGCATTTATGGCTAAGTCACTGCGATGGATTGGCACAGAGGTTAAGGATATTCCATTGTTTGATGGATTAGTGGATGTCAATGACTTTTTACAGTAGTTTGAGCAGGAAATCCCTCTTAAACAGAGGATGGCAGCTATTGACCTTGCAGTAAGAGCCACACCTACAAGATGGTGGCATGCACATAAAGAAAATATCGCATCATGGGATGATTTTAAGAGATTGATGGCGATCAGATTCTCTAATGACAAGGAGCATTTCCAGTAGAAATATATAGGAGAAAGTGACCCTAGGTCACATATTAATATTTGTGAACAGAATTGGTCGAACATTCTAGAGGATGAATGGGTTCACCTATTCATTCACACTTTAGACACAGTCCCAAGGAATTGGTACACTGAGATAGAGTTGCATAGAGGAATGATTACATGGCCAGTTATGATAGACAGCTTTCTACTCACCTTCACTATTGAATCTGAGTACCTAAGCATTGATCAGGCCCTAGAGAGTATAAATACTAAGATATTTCATGACTGTACCCTACCAGTGTATGCTTAGCCTGATTGAGCCATCCAGTTAGAACATGCGCTAGAGTGTTACAACTTCGCAGAAGAGCCAGGCGATGAGGATGAGAATCCTTGCAGTATCAACATTCTAGAGTCAGAAGGGACTCGTGAAGTTGAGGGACCAAAGCTAGATATTCCAGCTGTCACAGAGCCTATTAAGATTAAAAAGATCAATATTGGCACAGAAACAGAACCAAAGTTTGCCTCTATTGGAGACTATTGGGATGATGAAATGGTAGGACACATCACATATTTGTTACATGACTATCAAGACTTATTTCGCACTAATTTTATAGAAATGAAGGGAATAGTAGGATATTTTGGAGTCATGAGGATACCTTTGAGAGAGGATGTTAGCCCAGTTAAGCAGCTGTTATAGCGGATTTCACCACACTAGGTGAATCACACATTGTATGGCCTTCCCTTGTCCCACTGCAGACTCATTAGCCCCTTTGGACCACTTTATATC